>CM057456.1:1408095000-1408280000 GCA_016271365.2 Neoceratodus forsteri | reverse complement strand
GACATTATACGCAATTCAAAAGTTAAATTTTTCTCTAGTATAACTCCTAAATATTTATAGAAGTTTACTCTTTCTATGTCAATTGCTGATAAAGATCTAAGCTCCTTTATAGTCGAATCTTAAAAATCTTTTCTACCAAACATCATCCACTGTGTTTTTTTCTCATTCAGAAGCAATCTCAAATTAACAAGTTCCCTCTGTATTTTATTAAAATCTTGTTGCAAAACAACCATTGCCGTATCCATATCATCACTCGTGGTGTACAAAATTGTATCGTCCGCATAAAGTTGTATACAAGTTTTAGGTAAACAATAATTTGGTAAATCATTTATATATAATAGAAAAAGGAGGGGGCCAAGCACAGACCATTGAGGTACCCCATTTAATAGGGTAGCTGATGTTGAACACATACCTCCCATTTTAACAGATTGTAATCTCCCAATCAAATAGCCATGAAACCAGCCTAATGCTGGAATACCTAATCCAACATTTTTCAACTGATTAAGTAATATAATATGATTAACTGTGTCAAATGCTTTCGACAAATCCAGAAATAATGATGGAACTACCTGTTTTTTGTCGAAAGCATTCAACAGGTCATCAACTACTTTTAAAATTGTATATGTAGTATTATACCCCTTTCTAAATCCTGATTGCAAATGTGTTATTATATTATACTTAATAAGATAATTAGTTAATTGAATACTCAAGTTTTTCAAGTATTTTTGCACATATTGGTAATACTGAATTGGCCTATAAGATTCTGTGTTTGATAGGTCAACCCCTTTAAATACTGGAGTAATAAAAGCTGTTTTTATATCAATTGGTAATTCACAACTATCTAAGGAAAAATTAAAAATATATGTAAGATGAGATGCTAATAATTCAGCTGCCAAATTCAGAAAAAAGGGGGGATCTCATCACATCCAGGAGCTTTTCTAATAGTTAAAGTCTGTAACTGTTTTTTAACATCATATAATTGAATTGGACTAAATGAAAACACAGGTTAAGTCCACTACCAAAATCAATATCCAAAACAGGGAGTGGCAAGTCTGGATGCATTTTATTTTTTTGCCTGTGCCATGTTTGTTCTGGTGCCGTCTTTGGGCTGGTGCCATGTTGACCAGGTGCTGGGTTTGGCCTGGCATCGGATTGGCTCAGCGCCGTGGTTGGCAGGCTGCTCTGGCAGCAGGGGTCGTGTCTGGTACGCTTTCCTGTGAGGGAAGGGTTCTGACCCTAGGCAGTCCAGTGGTCGGTGGGAAAGGGCAGCCCTTTGGAGCACAAAGAAGTAGGCCAGTTCCTGATTCTAGTTGGATTCTTGGCTCTGCTCCGCCTTGAGTTCTTCTCTTGCCTCAGGGTGAGGAAGAAACTGTAGCACTTGCAGTCGCCCTCGGGAAGCTTCTGCAAGACCCTCGGTTCCTTGGGCCATGGCCCATCGGCCCGGTCGCTTGCTTTGGGCCTTGGTACTGGAACACTGATATCTTGGGCCTGGAGTCCCCTCTCTGTCTGACCCCAGCAGACAGTCTTCTCTGGGCAGCTCTTCGGAGCAACATGTGTAGCTGCTGGTAGGTCTGGTCCCGGGCTCTTATAGGTTGGTTGCACTGAACCCATAGGTGAGGCCTCCCAAGCCGGATATAGCGTCGGCTCCGGCAGTGGCCTTCTGCCGTTGCTGGTGACTGTGCCGCCGACTCCTGCCACACTCCCACCTTGTGCCTCTTGGTGGGACCGGCTGGGTACCACTGCCAGTCACTTCGGTGCTGGCTTGGGCTCTGGTTCTGGTGTCTGTGCTGGTTTGGGTCTTTTGAGGCCTGACCTGGTCTGAATGCTGGGTTGACACCTCTGTCACATGGGCTCATGCAGGCATCGGGTCGACAGGATCTTCTGGTGGTGTTCTCTGCCCACACTGGCCCTTGCAGCCTGGGTGGCTGCTGGTTCTGGTGCTTCAGGTGGGGTCGTGTTTTTTTTTTTTTTTTGGTCCCAGGTTGACTCGGGGATCCTGGTGCCGAGGACCTCTGTGTGCAAGTTTGATTCCTCCCAGCAGTGTCCCCCTGACTTTCTGGTTCCGTGTCTTCGACGCATCGTATTTAGTCCTCCTGGTGCCGCCTTTTACAATGCTGGCCCCTGATGCCTTGTCTCTTTTGTTGGTGCCATTTTCCAGGTGTTGTGTGTCTAGTGCCTGAAGCCGTGTCAGCGCTGAGGGTCTGCCATCATGTCTGGTGCTTGTGTCTGTGTCCAGTACCTGGGTCTGGTGAACTTAGTAATGAAGCCCTTATTAGTTGACCGGTGCCCATGCATCATTACAAAGTTTCCATTATAATATTAGAAACTGATCAGAAAGGTACTGCCCATTGACTATAATGGGGCGCTTCCCCGTAGTCTCCCTAGCATCTCGTCATCACGTTAGAGAGCGCGGGGGTAGCAAGAAAAAAACGGGAAGTCATTGGGACCCATTTTAACTAATTTTCCGAGCATTACAGTTTTTTAGTCTGGATTATCGAGTGCCAACTTCACATCAACTGCATGCTGTTGAGGTAAGGCACCTAAAATGTCGGGTGCAAGGGCTGAAACGGGTAGGGCTCTTTAATTGAAGTGTGTGAAACAAATAAAGAAAAAATTAAAACATAATTTGGAGTGGAGATCAGCCATCTTATTCTAGTAGGTTGCTTTGCACTGGTTATTTATAGATGACCCAAAGTCACTTTATATATAAGGATTTGGGCAACCTGAACCAACCCCATCTAGAGCTTGTGTGTGTGTGTGTGTGTGTGTGTGTGTGTGTGTGATGTCTGCATGCCATGAGCCCATTGATAACCCTCTACGTGGCTCAACTGGCTCTTTTTAGGGCATTTCTACTGTTGAGGCCCCTCATCCAGAAGCTGGTGGTTGATTGGATTGCAGCATTGTGACGGACTTGCTTACTCACAAGTTCTTGAGCCATTTTATGGCTTGTGAGCTAAGTTTTTACCTGGAAAGCAGCTTTCTAGTGGCCATCACTTCTGTTTGCAGTGTGTCTGAAATCCCTCTCTTGATCTTTGATTCCCCCTTAATTCTCTTTCCCACAGGAACAAGGTAGTGTCCCTCTACACTCTTAAGTTCCTTCCTAAGTAGCATCGAAGTTCTCTCTCTGAATCGACCACTTACTGTGCCAGCTTCGAGCATGATGGAATGCTCTTTCTTCACATTCTTTGAATGTTCAGGGGGCCCTCATTTCCCACCCAGACTGAGCTAGGATTTCATGCAGTTCAAACAGCTTTTGGTGTCTCTTGCTTTGGTTGAAGAGTCAGCCTCCTCCAGTAGTACGCATTTCTACCTAGATGGTGAGCTGCTTGATCCTCTGCTATGCCAAGGCATAGTTCATTTGGAAAGGTCAGGTACACGTCAGAGCCACCTCTGCAGTTGTCACGTCTCTAACAGCGGTTTGCCCTGTACCTGTCGGTGATGCATTGCAAAGCTGTAACTGGGATTGCAGTGCACATTTTGTTACGCACTGTGTCCTGCATATCACTGTCTGGCAGTGTGCCCCTTGGCAGGACTGTCCTGAACGGACTTAGTCCTGAGTGAGTTTTTCACTCCTACCACCCTACCTTAGGAGTTCTTTCTCAGTTTGGTACTCTGATCCATTATGGTGAATAAATGGTGAAGACACATTCCTGGAAGATGTGAAAATTATGTACTTACCATAATTCTTGATCTCTAGGAATATCTTCACCATTTAGTCACACGCCCTTCCACCATTCCCCCAAGCTCACTTCCTTGGGGTTTTGCTCTCTCCTTAGTTCAAGGCTTGAGCAGTAAAGACACTGTCGACTTGTACGCTGACCACGCTTGCACCGGTCACCAGGGCTCATCATGCCCTTCAAGGAATTGAGTGACTACTAGTCAGCTTATTCTGCACCTCCTCGGTTAATTAAAAAAAAAAAAAAAAAAAAGACTGAGGCAGTTAGGGGCTGGTGCCGAGGTAAGCCAGGCGTCATGAGCCACTCTTGCTGCGCCGTGCATATGCACGGCTTGCCTTGGCACCAGTCCTGCTGAAAAGTTCTGGCTGTCATGGGGCCCTAGTGCCTCCGGCACAGACCCATTAGTGTGAATAAATGGTGAAGATATTCCTAGAAGATGAAGAATTACGGGTTGTAATTTTCATTTTTTTATACATGCACTGCGTCTCTTACTAGTCGGCAGGGCTGTCTGTTTCCAAATACGAGCTAATAACTAGTGTGCTCCGTGGCTGGCACAGTGCCCTGAAAAGGGCTTGATAATTGCAGGTGCCCATTGTAAGGTGCCCTAAAATAGGCTACTAAATATTATCCAATGGATGGTATATGGCTCTGAAGAGGACTGTCTGTGCCCCCATTTCACTACCCTGATAAGGGCTTTTAATTTAATTCACTCTCCTGCACAGTAGTAGCTCTGACGAAGACCATTAATTAACTTTCTTTTCCTCTGCCTTTGACAAGCTGATCGGATGCCTCTGCTCCTGTGTATAGCCTGGATACTAAAAGTCTCCCCCTACTTTTTAACCCTGATAAGGGCTTTTAACCAACCTTCCCATATCTTGACTCTAGAGCCCTTCTTGCCCTGACGGAGTTTTAAGTGGTTGTCTCAACCCTTTAGTTAATAACCTAATCTCTAAACAGTCTCCCTCTCTTTCCTACCCCAAAAAGGGTTTTCATGTACAGTTTTCTAGTCCTTATAATGGCTTTTCCTTCGCCTTACCCAGGCCTCTTTTAGTAGACAGCCCTGGAAAAGGTTTTTAATTTGCATCTCAAAACTCTGCTGCCTGCGAGTAACAGCTAGTCTTGTGCTGATACAGCAAGTACAGCATGCAGAGCAGGGATTTATTTAACTCTAAAAATTGATAAGCATTTTGCTCATAAAAGTTCTAAAACATTGTGAAAATGCATAGCACTTGCTTCACTGTGTTTAACAAACATGACACTTCTAGAAACCTATATAAATGCTTTCTGTACAGTTAGTATTGTCCCAAGGGAAAAAAAACTGATAATAAATTATTTAAAACCCTGCAGAGAAATGAGGTATGCAGTGCAGAAAGCAAACCAAGACAGACAACTGCACATGCACGATGACAAGGAACACGCATGCAGTCTAGTCCAACTGTGGCAATGTTTCCATTTCTGCTGTTTGATGACACCTCTAGTCAAACAGAAGAGCCCATGATGGAATGTTGGGGTGAATGGACGTCTCAGTGTGTGACACCATGATGTTGGGGTATCTGCAGCCTAACCTTATAGGTGGCATCATGTCCTGGGTCCTAGGGCCTGCTAATGCTTTTTCACTTGTTGCCTGTCTCAGGGACAGGCAAAAAATGAAAGCAGTTGTCTCTGGGGAAAACTGTCTGGGACAGGTAGACAGGTGGTTATTTAGATCCCCTGCAAAGGGCTTTGCTGTCAAATCTCCTTGCCACAAGACTGTAACGTAAAAAAGTAAAGTTCCCCTCAGCGCATTCTGTAAAGAGAGTGAAATAAAGTTTACCCCTTTCTTTCCTCACCACCCAGTAAGTTAACTAGCCCTCCCCCTTAAGATTTCCTCCCTGCTTTTATATAACAATAATGCTGCTGCTTGGAGTCGGACCATCCCTTATTTTCCAGACCAAAGATGTTAGTGTGTTGTCAGCTGAAAGGGGAGCTAATGTATCCGAATATAAATAAAATTTTGCTAGCTGGTTAGCTTCCCTCAGCCACTGCTGAACACATTAGGGTTCCAGTTTGGCTAAACAACTCTCTGCAAGGACCAACGTTGCCTACTGAACCTCAAGAGCTAAGGCCCGCCTTGTGCCATGGTGGCGTCAGGTGCATTTTCTCACACACTTGCTAAACATACGGGCCTCAGTGACAGGGAGGGAGGGTTACTAAGAAAATAAATAAATGCTGCTGAGACATTAGTGCAGAGTTAAACGAACCTTTCAAACAACATGAAGTCTTGCTGTATTATGACATGCAGTGAGTCCCAACCTTCGAACTGCTCTGGAGGTGAAAGAGTTAACTTTCCATGCCAGGCATGGAATGCTGAGCTCGAGCTCGGTTGAAACTCTGTCTGTTGTTCTTCAAACTCAAACCGTCAGATTCTTTACTCTGCCTCACTGAACAGTCGCTCCGGAGATTTCTCCTTCTGCTTGGTTCATTTTGTCGGTTAAAGTATTGTTTTTCTTGGTTTTCTACCGAATTTAAACCGCAACCAGTCGGTTCAGACTCTGTCTGTGGTATTTGTGAGTACTAGATAGGTTTTACATTTATTTCTTTCTGTGTGGAACTTGTAAACGGTTTATCGGTTCGGTTTGAACCGATCAAGCTATTTAAAATATCTTAATCTATCTTTTAGTGTGTGGTTACCGGTTCTTATCTGTTCTTAAAAAAAAAAAAAAAAAATTGGATTTTATTACGTTTTTTTCCACGACCCGTGACACGGTTGGGAACTGATAAGAGGGTCTTACCTGGTGGATTGCCATAAACTGGTAAGTTTGGTTAGGACTGGCACTATGTCTGAGAAACCCGAAAGAAAAACCGGGCCCACTGGGTTTCAACACTGCAGAGTGTGTGGGGAAGTCTTTGCCAAGGCTGATCTCCACACCACCTGTGTTTATTGTCTGGGGTTTGACCACCTCGATGCAGACTGCCAGATTTGTAAAAGTTTTCCTGCAGCTACCCTGGAAAAGAGAGTTGGTAGGCTCAGGGAAAGGGAGGCCAAAAAGTCCGCTGAACCAGATGGCCAGCCCGGTTCGGTTCCAACCGAACCGGAAGGAGTGCCCTCTGACCAGGGCGAGACTTCCTCGGGCAAAAGGAGATCCGACTCTTGAGGAGCCGGGTCCAGCAAAAAGGACTAGAAAATCAGCTGGTGTGGAGCCAAAACTTTCCTCTCCAACCGCTGAAGAAATAGCCAAAGCGATAAAAATTGTCCAGTCGCTTTCCCGGTTCCGACCGAACCGGCACCATCGGGTAAGCGCCCGGTTCAGCCAGTTCCACCGGTTCAAGAGTATGATTTAGAGGAGTATTATGAACCGGAGGAGGGGGAAGAGGAGTATGAGGAGAGTGAATGTGGATTTGAAAGTCTGGATGTGCCCATTGACCCGGACATCTCCCCAGACAGACCTTCAGGAGTGTCTCCTCCTAGACTTTCTGAGTCCCCTTCTCATTTTATGTTTTATAAAAAAGTGGCTAAAACCCTCCAGCTCCCTATGGAGGAAGCTGTGGGTGATCAAGAGGAGCCTGACTATGTGGAAATGATGGATATCCCAGAGTCTAGAAGACTGTCTATTCCCTTGCATAAATCTTTTGGGAAACAGACTTTTTTAAAATTTTAAAAGCTCCTCACACTATACCTCCTGTTGATAAGAGCATGGACAAGAGGTACACATTGTCAGGCTCTGATATGGAGTTCCTCACACAACAATGCAGCCATGTTGGGTAGTGCAGGCTGCAGCCTGTGACAAGGCTAATGTTCCTTGGCTTCACCCCGGATAAGGACTCAAGGAGGATTGATGCCATGGCAAAGAAACAGTACATGGCAGCATCCTTGGGACTCAGACAGGCAAATTATATGGGTTATGTTGCCAGATACCAGAAATCCAGATGGGATGCTGTTATGGCTCTAGCAAAACTGGTCCCTGGCCAGCTTGCCAAGGAGCTGGAGCAGGTGGCTGCTGATGGTATTGAGGCATCCAAGGTGCAATTCCATGCTGCAGTGGACTCTAATGATGTGTCATCAAGAGTCATGGCTACATCTGTGGCACTTCGCAGAATGGCTTGGCTCAGATGTACTAGCCTGTCACAGGATACCCAGACTAAGGTCATGGATTTTCTTGTTGTGGGTAATTCTCTGTTTGGGGAGCAGACAGAGAATTACATGAAGAAAATAGATGAGTATAGGACCACCTATAGGAGTGCACAGGCCAAAGAAAGGCAGGCCACTCCTCAAAGGCAGCTTTTCAGGGGCGGGCAGGCCTTTTCATAGGCCTTTTTACCAAGCCCAGGCCTCCTCTTCTGCCTATGCCCAGAAGGGGTTCTTTAGAGGGAGAGGCAGACGGGGTACAAGCAGGCCTGCTTCCACCCCTCAGCCCAAAGCCCCTGCCAAACAGGCACCCTGATGGGGTTGCCAGGGCTGATTCTCAGCTACCTGTAGGGGGCAGGCTGGCTTACTTTGTCCAGGACTGGAAGTCTCTGACATCAGACAAGTGGGTCCTGGAAGTAGTAAGCCAGGGACTGGTTCTCAGCTTCAAAAAATTTCCAAAGATGAGAACCAGATCCTTCCCACTTGCAAATCCACCAGAGGCTGTTGCCTTAGAGGCAGAGGTCTCTTCCCTCCTATCTCTCAGAGCTGTGGAAAGGGTTCCACCCCTACACCAGGGCAAAGGCTTGTACTCCAGGTACTTCCTTACCCCCAAAAAAGACAGGAGAATGGCGGCCCATCCTGGATCTCCGATACTTTAAACAAGCACCTTTTAAAACCAAAATTCAAAATGGTGACTCCGGGAATTATTCTACCCTCTCTATGGCCAGGGGACTGGCTAGCGTCCCTGGACCTCAAGGATGCCTATTTTCATATTCTCATCAGAAGCTCCCATCGAAAGTACCTCAGGTTCGAGCTGCCCTCAGGCCATTACCAATTCAGAGCAATGCCCTTTGGCCTCACCTCTGCTCCAAGGGTATTCACAAAATGCCTGGCAGTAGCAGTTGCCCACCTAAGAAGGCAAAAAATTGCCATCTTCCCTTACCTGGACGACTGGCTCATAGTAGGCCAGTCTCCAGACCAAGTCAAGTTACATCTTCAGATAACTCAGCAACTGCTCACTTCTCTAGGTTTCCTTCTGAATCTTTCAAAGTCAGTTCTAGAGCCTGTCCAGCTTCTCACCTTCATAGGCGCAGAGCTGAGAACAGAGAAGGCCAGAGCCTGCCTTCCTTTGGACAGGGCAAGGACCCTGGTCTCTCTGGCCTCCTCATTCACCCTGCAGGTCTCTTGACCAGCAAGGCACTTTCTACAGCTCCTGGGGCACATGGCTGCTTCTACAGCAGTAGTGCAGGGAGCAAGATTTCAGATGAGGGACATCCAGTTCCATTTGAGAGCCTTTTGGTCTCAAAGGAAAGACCCCCTAACCAAATTGATCCCAGTGACTCGAACCCTGATCCAGGCCCTACAGTGGTGGCAGGACCAGAGCAATCTGAGACAAGGGGTTCCTTTTGCCCCTCAGTCTCACTCCTTAATCCTTACTACAGATGCATCCCTCTTGGGGTGGAGAGCTCACATGGGCGACCTCACTACCCAGGGATTGTGGTCCCCTCAGGAATCTCTGCTCCACATCAATCTGTTGGAACTCAGAGCAGTTTTTCTAGCACTTCAGGCTTTTTCCAAATCTGTTCAGACCAAAGTTATTCAGGTCAGAACAGACACCACCATCACAATGTGGTACATCAACAAGCAAGGGGGCACTCGGTCTACTGCCTTGTGCACCGAAGCAATGAAGTTGTGGTCTGTGGATTACTCCCTGAACACCTCCCTTAGGGCGGTTCACCTCCCAGGCAAGGACAATGTCCTGGCAGATGCTCTCAGCAGGATTTCCCAGGGCCAACGCGAATGGTCACTGGACCCTCTGGTCTTGGAGGTGGTATTTGCCAGATGGGGCACCCCGCAGATAGATCTTTTTGCAGCCCCAGACAATCACCAACTTCTCATTTTTTGCTGCAGGCCCCCAGTGTTGGGCTCAGTCCCTCTGGATGCCTTCCTTCTCAGTTGGGAAGGGAAGTTTCTTTATGCTTTTCCCCCCTTTCCTCTCCTGTTCGAAGTGCTAGTCAAAATCAGATCTCAACCCTGCAAGATGATCCTGATTGCTCCAGACTGGGCCAGACAGCCTTGGTACCCACTTCTACTGTCCTTAGCAGTCCGTCTTCCCCTGTGTCTTCCCAGGAATCACAACCTGTTAACCTGTGCTCAGGGGAGAGTTTGGTACCCGAACCTCAAATCTCTCAATCTCAAGGCCTGGCTCTTGAAGAGTTAGAGTTTGCTGACCTACACCTCTGCCAAGGTGTAATGGATATCCTGAAGGCTTCTAGGAAGCCTTCCACCAGGGCTACTTATAATTCCAAATGGAAGAGGTTTTCCATATGGTGCTCTGGAAAGCATATTTCCCCAGAATCTGCTAACTTGCCTACAGTCCTGGATTATATGGTTCACTTAAATACCTTGAGGCTGAGACCAGCTACCCTAAAAGTGCATCTGGCAGCTGTGTCTGCTTTCTTATCAGCAGGTAAGCCCTCTTCTCTTTCAGCTCATCCTGTATTCTCCAAGTTTTTCAAGGGATTGCTTCACACCAACCCTCCATTCAAGGACCCTGCCCCTGCCTGGGATCTTAATGTTTGCATTGCTCAGCTTATGCAACCCCCCTTTGAGCCTTTGTCTTCAGCAGAGCTTAAGTACTTGACTTGGAAAACTCTGTTTCTGGTAGCCATCACTTCTGCCAGACGCATAAGTGAATTACAAGCCTTGTCAGTGGAGCCTGATTTTATCTCCTTTCATAGAGATAAGGTGGTCCTCAGGACTAACAGGAAGTTCTTGCCTAAGGTGGTTTCAGATTTCCACCTTAATCAAGCTATATCTCTTCCAGTGTACTTCACTGGTCATTCCTCCTCTGGCGAGAGGAGGCTGCACAGCTTAGATGTGAAGAGAGCCCTTAGTTACTACATAGAGTGTACCAAGGGTTACAGGTTTTACTCCCTCCAACTGTTCCTCACTTATGGTGAGGTTGGTAAAGGGAAACCTGCCACTAAAAGATCCATTGCCAGGTGGATTGTCTCTTGTATACAGTTTTGCTATGAAAAGCTGGGTAAGGTTCCTCCCTCAGGCCTGAGGGCTCACTCTACCAGAGGTACAGCTGCTTCCCTGGCCGCTGCCAGGGACATCCCTATTCTAGAGAGATGTCAAGCAGCTACCTGGAAAACGGTTCACACTTTTACCAAGCATTACTCCCTAGGCATCCAGGCTAGGAGTGATGCTCGGTTTGGCACAGCTGTGCTTCAGAGCCTATTTCCTAAGTAGGTTCTGTCCCTCCTCCATGGAGGTACTGCTGTGTAGTCTGCATATGTCATAATATAGCAAGACTTCATGTTGTTTGAAGAAAAATTACTCACCTTAGTAATGTTGTTTCTTCTAATGGAGTCTTGCTACATTATGACCTCCCTTCCTGCCTGCCCCTCTTAGAACCTCTCTTTTTGGGATGTGGGTGGGCAGTGCAGTGTTGGCACTTAGGAGATGCCCACCTTGTTGTTTTCACCCCTCCTTTTTTGGGGTGACTTGGTGTTGTGTTTTCATTTTTTGGGCCTCCTGACTTGAGTCTTTGTTTTGGGACCAAAGAATGTGTTCTTATATTTAGTAGCCAGTTGGCTAGTGTAGGTTTACAGCTTCCACACAGGACCTCAGTGAGTTTAGCTCATAAAGATCTGACGGTTTGAGTTTGAAGAACAACAGACAGAGTTTCAACCGAGCTCGAGCTCAGCATTCCATGCCTGGCATGGAAAGTTAACTCTTTCACTTGCGGAGCAGTTCGAAGGTTGGGACTCGCTGCATATGTCATAATATAGCAAGACTCCATTAGAAGAAACAACATTACTAAGGTGAGTAATTTTTTCTTGTAGTCATGTGACCTGAAGTCGGGCGACATCCAGCGTCACGATCGCTGGATCTCCTGCCTCTTCTACTACAGGCATGCTTTCACACGATGGTTCCCTGTAGTTAGCATCCAGCAGCAGCTTCAGGTAGTGGAGAGGGCAGCAGGCAGCGCTTAAATTGATCGGCACCAACTGGAAGGCACTGTGTGGACCTAGAAGCAGTTACATTGTTCTTGGATGTGTGAGGCAAGTTTAAAAAAAAAAAATAAATAAATAAATAAATAATTGGAAAACCTACAGACATGAGTTCTTGGAAAAAACCTTAAAGGAGATAGGAAAAGAAGTTCACGTAGTTAACTGCCCTTCCTTTCCGTACCAGCAGTGTGTTCTAATATGCTTTTATCATTTTTTCATAAATGATCAAGCTTCGGGTTGCTGTCAGATCTAATATAATTCCATTTTCCTCACCAGCTATTGCTCCTTCTTTTCATATTTCTAAAGCATTCTATGACAGCAGTAACAGCATTCCATGGTGTTCATCTCAGTGGCCTGGAATGGTGTTATTTATGTCATAGAATATTCAGGCATTATGAAAAGAGAGCAGCAAATGTTGAGGAGAGAGGGATTCAGGGTAGTTACAAAGACAACAAATTAGGTTAGTAATTTGACAAAACAGTTTAAAAACATACCAGAATATTGGATAGACACTAAAAAGACAACTGCAGGACATCAAGGGGTGTTAAAAAAAAAAAAAAAAAAAAAAAAAAATTGTCCTGTCACCTTATTAAAGGTCATTTCTCAATTATGGCTACATTGCAGTAGTCTAACCAGTAAAGAAGGGGGGATAGACATACTGGCCTGCAGCAGTTTGCACTCTGCCCCAGGCCAGTAGAACGCCATTAAGATTGACCTCTGCATTAGACGGATCTAATGCAAGGGTATCAACCAATCAGGATGCAAAGTTTCTTTGCCCATTTTATAATTTTTTCTATTAACAGGTAATGCCCTGAAAGCACAGTGGACAGAGCACTCTCCTGGATCAGTGACATGCCTTGTAAACTTGACCCCTGTAGGAAGGATACTGTCATGCAAAAACAAGGAATTCCACTAATGCTTCTCTTCACAGGATCATCACCAGTAACATTCCTGTTTTGCAGACTGACCCCAGCATTGGTGCTTCCTTTACAGAACTACCTGTTGCCTCCTACTGCTGGCCACCCAGTCTGCGGAATCTCCTGGTAGAAAGCAGCCTACCTACTCCTAACAGTTTCTCCCTACCAGGTGCCAAACCTTGCAACAGAACTCGCTGCTACACCTGCAGATTTATTTCTAGTGTGACTGAAATTCGGGGGCCCACAGGTGTTTTTTCACATCACCAAGGAGTTCTCATGCACCTCCACTAATGGGGTATATTGCATTCTTTGCAGAAAATGTGCAGCTATTTATATTGGAGAAACTGGTGGACGCCTTCCAGACTGTTTCAGGGAACATTACAGGGCAGTCGGGGGAACGGAGACACTGATAAACCCATTGTATCTCACTTTATCTCCAGGGACCACAGTGTCAGTGATGTTTCTGTTTGTGTCCTTCAGCAGGGCTTCTAGGAGTCTGACCATAGAAAAAAACATGGAAACCAAGCTGATTATCCGCCTTGGCTCCCAGCAGCCCCCCGGTTTAAATTATACTTTTTCTACTAATATCTTTCAGCCACCCCTTTTTTTTCCCTAAAGTATGTTTGTATCTGTACGCATCTGTTTTGATTTTCACAGATGTCTCCATCTATGTCTCCTTCCCTCACATTTGTCACTTTCAGCCTTCTTACTAGGCCCTGTTAATTAGTCCCCACCTGAGTACTTCTCTAGCTCATTCACTGCTATTATGCTTTGTCACCCCATCATCACATAGAAACATAGAATTTGACAGCAGATAAGGACTGCTTGGCCCACCCAGTCTGCCCATTTCCCTACCTAATGGATAAGCTGCAGATCCTAGTTAACCAGCAGCCTACTTCTTTCTATCCTAGAATTGCCTTATGACTGTCCCATGCATGCTTGAATTCAACCACTGTTTTTGACTCCACAGCCTCCTCCGGAAGGCCGTTCCATGCATCCACAACCCTCTCTGTGAAAAAATACTTCCTTACATTACCTCTGAGCTGCCCCCCATCTTCAAATTGTGCCCCCTTGTTCTTGCACACCTCTTTTTTTGAAAGATGCTACCCTCTTGGACTTTGTTGATTCCCTTGAGGTACTTGAAAGTTTCTATCATGTCCCCCCTCTCCCTCCTTTCCTCGAGGCTATACATATTAAGCTCCTTTAGTCTCTCTTCATATGTCTTCGGTGCAGACCCTGCACCATTGTAGTTGCCCTCCTCTGGACAGCTTCCATCCTGTCTGTGTTCTTGCGGAGATTGGATCTCCAGAACTGCACACAGTACTCCAGATGGGGTTTCGCCAGCTGTCTGTACAAAGAGATAGCAACTTCCTGTTTTCTACTGGTGATGTCTCTCCCTATGCATCCCAGTATTCCCCCAGCCCTCCTTACTGCCCTCTCACATTGCTTGCCCACCTTTAAGTCATCTGATATGACTACCCCCATGTCCCTTTCCATTTTTGTTGTTAATACGTCACCCCCCATTGTGTACTCTTCCTCTGGGTTTTTGTTTCCCAGATGCATTACCTTGCACTTCTTAGCATTGAATCTAAGCTGCCATACATTTGACCATTCCTCTAACCTTGCCAAGTCCCTTCTCATCCTTTCCACCCCCACCTTTGCATCAACTCTGTTGCAGATCTTTGTGTCATCTGCAAAGAGACATACTTTTCCTTCCAGTCCTCTGCAATGTCGCTTATGAAGACATTGAAGAGGACCGTCCTAACACTGAACCCTGCGGTACCCCACTAGTAACCCCCCTTTCTTCAGAGTGGACTCCATTTACTATTACCCTCTGTGTCCTATTCTCCAGCCAGTTCTTTACCCAGGCTATCATCTTGGGACCCACTCCCAGGCTGGCTAACCTGTATATTAATCTTTTGTGTGGGACTCTGTCAAATGCCTTGCTAAAGTCTAGGTGGGCCATATTCCACAGCCCCTTCCTGATCTACTACTTTGGTCATCCAGTCAAATAAATCTATTAGATTCATCTGACATGACCTTCCCGCTGTGAATCCATGCTGCCTTGGGTCCTGCGCCCCTCTGGCCTCTAGGTACTCGACAGTTCTTTCCTTCAGAAGTGATTCCATCATTTTCCCTATCATGTTTTCCAGATTCTGTCTTTATCTTGCTATTTATCACTTCTTAGAAACATAGAAAGATAGACTTTGACGGCAGAGGAGGACTGCTTGGCCCACCTAGTCTGCCCATTTCCCTACCTACTGGATAAGCTGCAGATTTGAGTTAACCAACAGCCTCCCCCTTTTTTCTTTCCCTACATATATATTCCTTATTTTCAAACATGAAGTCTTGCTATATTATGACAATTGCAGTTTGTCCCACCATTAGAACTGCTCCGGAGGTGAAAGAGTTAACTCCATTCTAAGAATGGAACTTAGAGCACGAGCTCGGTTAGAGAAGCTCTGTCTGGGTTATTTCAAACCCAAACTGTCAGATTCTTTACTCTGCCTCACTGAACAGTCGCTCCGGAGATTTCTCCTACTGCTCGGTTCATTTCTCGGTTTAAACAGTGTTTTCTCGGTTCAAATCAACCGAGAATATTATTATTTTAACCGCAAAACTGATCGGTTCAAGCTCTGTCTGTGGTATCGTAAGTAATTTCAGTTTAATTTCTGTGTGGAACTTGTAAACATTATCGGTTCGGTTTTGAACCGATCAGCTTGCTTTAAACTTGAAGTTACAAAAATTAGAGGTTTTAGAGTGCGGTTCCCGGTTCTTATCGGTTCTAAAAAAACCGGAATTCATTACGGTTTTTTCCAAGACCCTTGACACGTTTAGGAACCGATAAGGGTGTCTTGCCTGGCACTGCCGTTTAAAAGGGCAAGTTTTTGGTTAGGCTGGCATTATGTCCTTAAAGAACTAAGAGAGGTGGTGGCTGAACCTCTTGCTATCCTGTTTAGCCGATCACTAGTAACAGGGGAGGTACCCAAAGACTGGAGGATAGCAGATGTAGTCCCCTTATACAAAAGTGGGAACAAAGAGGAAGCGGGGAACTACAGACCAGTCAGCCTCACCTCGGTAGTGGGGAAGATCATGGAAGCACTACTGAAGGAGAGATTGGTGGAACATCTGGTTGTCAATGGACTACAAGACCCAAGGCAGCATGGTTTCACCAGGGAAGGTCATGTCAGACCAACCTCATTGAATTTTTGACTGGGTGACTAGGGAGGTGGATCAGGGGAGGCAGTGGACATGGCTATCTGGACTTCAGCAAGGCCTTTGACACTGTGCCACATAGAAGACTATTGCACAAACTGGGGAATATGGATGTGGGCAGGACAGTAGTGCGGTGGGTAGGTAATTGGCTGGGCAGCAGGACACAGAGGGTGGTGGTAAATGGCCGTCACTCCACAGAGGGAAGAGTGACCAGTGGGTACCACAGGGATCAGTGCTGGGACCGTACTATTCAATATCTTCATCAGTGACATTGCACAGGACCTAGAAGGCAGAATTTCACTGTTCGCTGATGACACAAAGCTCTGTAACAGAGTAGACACTCAGGGTGTAGACAGAATGAGAAGGGACCTGCAGAAACTTGAAGAATGGTCAGGGTTTGGCAGTTGAAATTCAATGCAAGGAAGTGCAAGATAATGCATATGGGGCACAAAACCCTGGCACAATATATCAGTTGGGGGTGAGGATATAGCATGCACCAAGCAGGAAAGGGATCTTGAGTTATCATCCTCTGATGACCTCAAGGCAGGAAACAGTGTGACAAGGCAGCAGGTAAAGCAAATAGGATGCTGGGATGCATAGGCAGGGCATCACCAGCAGGAAAAGGGAGGTCATAATTCCACTATACAAGACACTAGTGAGGCCGCACCTGGAGTACACTGTGCAGTTCTGGAGACCTTACCTACGTAAGGACATAGACAGGGTAGAGAAGGTTCAGAGGAGGGCAACAAAGATGGTGCATGGATTGCATCACAAGTCCTATGAGGACAGGTTGAAGGCACTGAACATGTACTCCCTGGAGGAGAGGAGGGAGAGAGGGGGGATATGATAGAGACATACAAGTATCCTACAGGGAGGAACAGGGTGCAAGAATGCACTATTTTTAAGTGAAAAAGATGTTCCAGGACTAGAGGGCATGGGATGAAGTTGGAGGGAGGACGATTCAGAGGAAACGTGAGGAAGAATTTCTTCACATTTCTTCACAGAACGGGTGGTGGACAAGTGGAACACCCTGCCAGAGGAAGTGGTGGGGGCTGAAACAATCACGGGATTTAAGAATGCATGGGATAGACATAAAGGAATTCTGGAGGTCAGGGGTAAGGGGCAACAGACTTCCTGGAAAACATAAACTGAACTTACAAACTTAAATGGGCAGACTGTGTGGGCCATAGGCCCTTATCTGCCGACACTGTCTATGTATCTATGTATGTCTGAGAAACCCAAAAGAGAAACCGGGCCCACTGGGTTTCAACACTGTGATGCTTGTGGGGAAGTCTTTGCCAAGGCTGACCCACACACCACATGTGTATATTGTCTGGGGTTTGACCACCTCAATTCAGACTGCCAGATTTGTAAAAATTTTCCTGCAGCCACCCTGGATAAGAGAGTTGGCAGGCTCAGGGAATGAGAGGCCAAAAAGTCCGCTGACCTGGATGGCCAGCCCGGTTCGGTGCCAACCGAACGGGAGGGAGTGCCCTCTGACCAGGGCGAGACTTCCTCGGCAATGCAAGCTGGCTCGGATGAGCCAGTTCCAGTAAAGAAAACAAGAAAATCAGCAGGTTTGAGCCCAAATTCCTTCTCCAACTGCTGCAGAGATAGCAAGAGCTGTTCAGATTTTCTAGTCACTTTCTCTCGTTCCGTCCCGAACCGCCCACTGTCTGGTAAAAGGTCGGTCCGTCGGTTTCACCGTTCAGGAATATAATGTTGAGGAGTTTTATGAACCAGAGGAGGGGGAGGATGATTATGAACAGTATGAATGTGACTTGGAGGGTCTGGGTGTGCCCATTGAACCGGACATCACCCCAGACGGACCTTTAGAATCTCCCCCTATGCTTTCTGAGTCCCCCTCTCACTTTATGTTTTACAAAAAAGTTGCTGAAACCCTCCAGCTCCCATTGGAGGAAGTTGTGGATGAGCAAGAGGAACCTGATTTTGTAGAAATGATGGATATACCAGAGTCTAGGAGATTGTCTATTCCTTTGCATAAATCATTTAGGAAACAAATAATAAAAATGTTAAAAACTCCTAATTCTGTGCCTCCTGTGGATAAAAAGATGGACAGGAGGTATACACTGTCAGGTCCTGACACAGAATTCCTTTCACAGCAATGCAGTCATGTTGGGATGGTTCAGGCTGCAGCCTATGATAAAGCTAATATTCCCCTGGCTTCACATCCTCCTGACAAGGATTCCAGGAAGATTGATGCCATGGCTAAAAAACAATACATGGCAGCGTCCTTGGGACTCAGGCAAGCAAATTACATGGCTTATGTAGCAAGGTATCAAAAATCTAGATGGGACACTGTCATGGCTTTGGCCAAACAGGCCTCTGGCCAGCTTGCTAATGAGCTGAACAGGTGGCTGCTGATGGCATTGAGGCATCCAAGGTGCAATTCCATGCTGCTGTGGATTCTAATGATGTATCCTCTAGAGTCATGGCTACATCTGTAGCTGTGAGGTTGGCCTGGCTCAGGTGTACTAGCTTGTCACAGGATACCCAGATTAAGGCTATGGATTTTCCTGTGGTGGGAAATTTCTGTTTGGGGAGCAGACAGAGAATTATATGAAGAAAATGGATGAATATAGGACTACCTATAAGAGTGCCCAAGCCAAGGAGCGGCAAGCCACTCCTCAGAGGCAGACCCCCAGGGGTAGGGGTAGGCCTTTTCACAGGCCTTTTTATCAAACCCAGGCCTCCTCTGCTTATGCTCAGAGGGGGTTCTTCAGAGGCAGAGGCAGACGGGGTGTGGGCAGGCCTGCTCCCACCTCTCAGCCTAAAGCATCTGCCAAACAGACACTCTGATGGGGTGCCCAGGGCCGATTCTCCTTTACCCGTAGGGGGCAGGTTGGCTTACTTCATTCAGAACTGGGTGTCTCTAACTTCAGACAAGTGGGTCCTGGAAGTAGTAAGCCAGGGTCTGGTTTTCAGCTTCAAAAAGTTCCCAAAGATGAGAATCAGATCTTTCCCATCTGCAAACTCTTTAGAGACCTTTACTCTAGAAACAGAAGTCTCAACCCTCCTGGCTCTCAGAGCTGTAGAAAGGGTTTCTCCCCTACACCAGGGCAAGGGTCTGTACTCCAGATATTTCCTTACCCCAAAAAGACAGGAGAATGGCGGCCCATTTTAGACCTCAGATATCTGAACAAACACCTTTTGAAACCAAAGTTCAGAATGGTAACTCTGGCAGTGATTTTACCCTCTCTAAGGCCAGGGGACTGGCTAACCTCCCTGGACCTCAAGGATGCCTATTTTCACGTTCTAATCAGGAGCTCCCACCGAAAGTACCTCAGATTCGAACTGCCCTCAGGTCACTACCAGTTCAAAGCAATAACCTTCGGCCTCACCTCTGCCCCAAGGGTATTCACAAAATGTCTGGCAGTAGCAGTTGCTCATTTAAGGAGGCAAAGGATTGTTGTCTTTCCCTATCTGGACGACTGGCTCATTGTAGGCCAGTCCCCAGAACAGGTAAAATCTCACATGCAAGTTACCCAGCAGCTGCTCACCTCCCTGGGCTTCTTGCTAAATCTTCCAAAGTCAGTTCTAGAACCAGTTCAGGTGCTCACCTTCATAGGTGCAGAATTGACAAAGCAGGCCAGAGCCTTCCTACCTTAGAGAGGGTAAGGAACTTGGTGGCTCTGGCCTCCTCTCCTCACTCTGCAGGTCTCTCGACCAGCAAGACACTTTTGCAGCTCCTGGGGCACATGGCTGCGCCCACAGCCGTAGTGCAAGGAGCAAGATTTCAGATGAGGGACATTCAGTTTCACTTGAGAGCCTTTGGTTCAGAAAAGGGACCCCTTTCCAAGTGGGTCCCAGTGACCGAACCCTGATCCAGGCCCTCCAGTGGTGGCAGGATCAGAACAGATTAAGACTGGGGTCCCTTCATTCCTCTGTCTCACTCCTTGACCCTCACTACAGATGCTTTCCTCCTGGGGTGGGGAGCCCACATGGGCGACCTCTCCACTCAGGGAGTGTGGTCCCCCCAGGAATCTCTGCTCCACATCAATTTGCTGGAACTCAGAGCTGTCTTTTTAGCACTTCAGGTTTTTTCTGCGTCTGTTCAGAACAAAGTGGTACAAGTCAGAAGACAGACACCACAACAATGTGGTACATCAACAAGCAGGGGGCACTGTCTTGGCCTGTGCACCGAGGCAATGAAGTTGTGGTCTCTGGCCTATTCCTTGAACACTTCCCTCATAGCAGTTCATCTTCCAGGAAAGGACAATGTCCTAGCAGATGCTCTCAGCAGGATTTCCCAGGGCCATCACTGAATGGTCTCTGGATCCTCAAGTATTGGGGATAGTTTTGCCAGATGGGGCACCCCTCAGATAGATCTTTTTGCAGCCCCAGACAATCACCAACTTCCACTGTTCTGCTGCAGGCCCCCAGTGTTGGGCTCAGTCCCCCTGGATGCCTTTCTCCTAGATTGGGAAGGGAAGTTCCTTTATGCCTTTCCCCCTTCCCTCTCCTATTCAAGGTGCTAGTCAAAATCAGATCCCAGCCTTGCAGGGTGATTCTGATTGCTCCAGATTGGGCCAGGCAGCCCTGGTACCCACTCCTTCTGTCCCTAACAGTCCATCTTCCCCTGTGTCTCCCCAGGAATCACAACCTGTTAACCTGTGCCCAGGGGAGAGTTTGGTATCCTAACCTCAAATCCCTCAACCTCAAGGCCTGGCTCTTGAAAAGTTAGAATTTGCTGACCTACACCTTTCTCAGGGTGTTCTTGAAATCCTAAAGGCTTCTAGGAAGCCTTCCACTAGGGCTACTTATAATTCTAAGTGGAAAAGGTTTTCCATTTGGTGTGCTGAAACATATTTCCCGGAATCTGCTGATTTGCCCATTGTTTTGGACTATATGGTCCATCTTAATTTTTGGGCCTGAGACCAGCTACCCTGAAAGTGCATTTGGCAGCTGTCTCTGCTTTTGTTTCAGCAGGAAAGCCTCCTCTCTTTCCATCACCCTGTATTTTCCAAGTTTTTAAGGGATTACTCACTAATCCACCTTTTTAGGATCCGCCCCTGCTTGGGACCTTAATGTTTGCATTGCCCAGTTAATGCAACCCCTTTGAACCTCTGTCTTCTGCAGAGCTTAAGTACTTAACTTGAAAACTGTTTTCCTAGGTGGCTATCACTCTGCCAGGCGATAAGTGAGTTGCAAGCCTTGTCAGTAGAAACTGACTTTATTTCTTTCCACAGGGATAAGGTAGTCCTCAGGACTAACAGGAAGTTTTTGCCTAGGTGGTTTCAGATTTCCATCTTAACCAATCTATCTCCCTTCCAGTGTTTTTCACTGAACATTCTTCCTCTGGTGAGAGGAGATTGCACAGTTTAGATGTTAAGAGGGCCCTAAGTTACTATATAGAATGTACCAAGGGTCACAGGTTCGAATCCCTCCAACTTTTTCTCACTTATGGTGAGGTCGGGAAAGGGAGACCTGCCACTAAGAGATCAATTGCCAGGTGGATTGTCTCTTGTATCCAATTTTGTTATCAGAAACTGGGAGAGTTCCTCTGCCTGAGGGCTCATTCTACCAGAGGTACAGCCGCATCTCTAGCTGCTGCCAGAGACATCCCTATCTTAGAGATATGTCAAGCTGCTACCTGAAAACGGCACACACTTTCACCAAGCATTACTCCCTGGATGTCCAGGCCAGGAGAGATGCTCGGTTTGGCACAGCTGTGCTTCAGAGCCTATTCCCTAAGTAGGTTCTGTCCCTCCTCCATGGAGGTACTGCTGTTAGTCTGCAATTGTCATAGTATAGCAAGACTTCATGTTGTTTGAAGAAAAAATTACTCACCTTAGTAATGTTGTTTCTTCTAATGGAGTCTTGCAAAATTATGACCTCCCCCCCAGCCTGCCCCTCTCAGAACTTCTACTTGGGTATGGGGTGGGCAGCTTAGTGTGGGCACTAGTTATGCCCATTAGATGTTTTCCACCCCTTCTTGGGGTTTTTGGGGTGTGGTGTTTTTATTTTATATTATATTATTACTTCTGGTCCCCTGACTTGAGTCTTTGTGTTGGGACCAGCAATAGGTGTTAATATTTAGGTAGCCAGTTGGCTAGTGTAGGTTACAGCTTCCACAGACCTTAGTGAGTTTTTGCTCAGAAGATCTGACAGTTTGGGTTTGAAATAACCTAGACAGAGCTTCTGTAACCGAGCTCGTGCTCTAAGTTCCATTCTTAGAATGGAGTTAACTCTTTCACCTCCGGAGCAGTTCTAATGGTGGGACAAACTGCAATTGTCATAATATAGCAAGACTCCATTAGAAGAAACAACATTACTAAGGTGAGTAATTTTTTCTTACCTCTCCTCTACACTAACTTTTTTTTTTTTTTTTTGATATTTTCTGAAGAAAACCTATGGTTGAAACGTCTATTTTTAACCCTATTTTCAGCTTGTATTTAATATAACCATTTTGTTTTGCTTTCAGGCCACATGCTGACGCAGCACCTTGTTTTTACATTTTATAATTAAATTTATTACACATTTGCACAGCATATTGGTGGTCCAGCTTTATAAAGTATGTGTGTTTGGGGGTTGATGGAACTGGACTCCTTTTTCGACCTTAAAGTACTATACTTATATGTTAGCAGTCTGGCTAATATTCTAATTAATTATTTTAGCTGGGGAAGACTTGAACAAATAATCCACGAAAGCTGACTGTAAGCAGAAGAGCAAGACTGTTCCAACTGGAAGAAAGTATTTTGAACCGGGGTAGCCACCGCAAATCAACATTCACGAGTTGATGGCTTAAAGATGGAGCATGCAGCAGCCCCATGCCTGCTGAATGAGTAGCTCTCCTGTGGCGGTAGGGGGGACAGAAAATTGCAGTAGTTTGGATCTAAACTATTAAGGGCTTCAAAAGTTGCTGTTAAACCATTACAGTCATTCCATAGCCAAAAAGGCAGCGCCACTGCAGAGTAGGTGTAATATGATAAGACTTTTGGATAATAGTAGGAAGCAGGGGGGTAGCCAGGCTTTTCAGAGTTGTACACCAACCTGCCACACTGCTACCCCCCTCCCCTACTGTCGTTCATGCCTGCCCCCCCCCGACTCGAGTCCAAGGTTCCTGGCTCCACTCAGATGATTCCACACTAGACCTGCTGTCTGTCTGTACTGTTAGTGTGGTGCTTGCTGCCCACTGGTAGACGCCACTGACTGCACCATGAGTCCAAGACTGTGGCAGAAATTTCTTCTCTGCCCCCCGCAGGTAGGCCGATTCGCTCCACTTGCCACTCCACATGAAATCTTTTTTCTTTTAGCTGGCTTTGAGTCCATTCTTCAGTCTAATGCTCCTCAGTTTTCTACTGCTTCTCTCGCTCCCAGTACAACTGAACTAACAGTATGGCTTCTAACTTTGCAGAGGCATTTAAACTCCCTGCCCCAGACTTGACACAACCCCTACCAGATGCCACAGCCAATCACTATGCAGGCGGACCATGCGGTCCTAATTGAGACCTTCAGCTTCAACGTCCGTGGTCCACTCTGCCACCCCCCCCCCAAAAAAAAAAAAACAAAGCTGAAAGAGAAAAGAAAAAGTCTGCAAAGCCAAAGGAATTTAAACACGATGGACTGGAGAGGGCAGAGCAATACTGGCCAGCTTGTTTGCTACCCCCTGCTACTGAACTTGGTACTCCATGACTCACTTGGAGTATCAGTAGCTACGCCCTTGGTAGGAAGCACGACTGCTGCGTTCTGCACCAGCTGCAGGTGTATGATCTGACTACCCATCAATTCCATATGAAGCGCTTCACAGCAGACAAGACATGAGGACTGTAATGACTAGACAATAACAGCCATTGGTTGATGACAGGAGAGTAGAGAATGGGACTCCAGTTACAAAGTGAATGGCACTGTGATATGATATCTTAGCACTGTTCAGACATTCAAAGCAGGAATAGACAGATTCTGGAGGGTGGAGGGTGTGCCATTGAGGGTTGCACATTATGCATAGAGGTAGCATTTCAGTTGCTAAGCTTGGATGTTTGTCCATACTGCAGTTTGGTATTGTTACTGCCATGCGGCAGGAGGGGCTTACAGAATTGACTCCAAGTCCGTTCTGTCATCACAGTATTATGTTGTTTTATAACTAAGGGGACCTGGGAGCCTAACGAATCTTCACTGTTGAAGGTTACAAAGTAAAATGTGTAATGACAATATTGTTTAAATTTCTGATATTTGCAGTTAACTGGGCTGCACATTAAAAGCATTATAGAAATAGCAGAGGGGGAGAGAAAGACATGCAAACTATATACTATAGCATCCATCCACCATTGTCAGTGTACAATATATAAGTATTAGTGTATCGTAGTATGTTTATTTCTTATGAATAGTTTGATGTATAAACTTTGGCAATACCTGTATATCTTTTCATGCCAGTAAAGTTATTTTGAATTTGAGAGACAGATTCCAGGTACCATAGTCAAACAGTTTGGTATCAAACCACTTTCAATGTTGTCACTTTAACATTGCATTGACTATCGAATTGTAAACTATTAAATTCGTAATAAAACGTTTACTAAGCTCAACTGCTAGTCTGTGCCACTAAACCGTAACTATATACCACACAGATGTGTAGCAGTAAAGGCGTGAGATGTCTTTTAAAGAGCCTTCCTCTCAAATGATTTGTAATTCTTTAAAGTTAGTACTCAAGTGCAGTACTAAGAGGATGCTGTACTGTTGCAGTGTGATGTCCTTTGGATGAGATGTTAAATCGGTGGCCTGTCTGCCTTTTCTGGTGATTTGTTCAGGGTGATGGCAAAGATCCCAGGATACTTCTCAAAAAAAGAGTAGGGGAATTTCCCCCCATTCACTATATCAACAAATGCCGCCAGCAAGGCTGAAAATAGGCAGAATTGTCTAGCCCTCCTTTCCTGGTCAACAAAAACTAACTAAACTCTCCACCCATCATGCAGTGCAAGGTGAAATGGGTTGAGGGGAAAACACGGATATGGGGAGAGACTCGGAAGGCATGGAGAGAAGGGCAGAGAACTGGATGCAGCAGCACAAAGAAATGTGCAGTCATGCAAGAGCGGGATGCAGTAACACAGACATAGGCATGGGACTTGGCAAATTTTAAGAAAGACAAAGTGGCATGTACCAGTATGGAGAGATGGGCAGAGTGCATGCAGTGATGTAGGGAAAAATGAAGTAATGCAGCAACATGGACAAAGGGTTCCTTACTTATACGGTAACACTAGGAGAAATTGGCAAAGGGGATGCAGAGAGGAACATAACAATGTGGGGAGAGTGACGAGGGGCAGCAGTGTGTAGAAACATTGGTAGAAGGGCAGAGAGATGGATGGAAGAATTCTCTTGGTAGAGAGGAAGAGGCATGCAGAGGGGCAGAGATGCACACAAGGGCAGAAAGGAAGAGAGGATAGAGTGAAATGGACTTGCTTATGTTTGTGGGATGAGAAAGATGTGCTGAAGGATTGAAAACATGCAAATGGGCAGTGGGAGATACTGACACAGGTGGTAGTTTTCCAGGTTTTGAAAAATATTTTTGCTAACTTATCCATGAAGTTTGTGTGAAAGCTTTCATCAGTATATTCTGACTGTATAGTTGCACATACTGTGACACCACAGTGATACACAAACACAGTAGTAGTTAGGTCAGTTGGGGACAGTCTGATGCTTTTGAAACTAACATTGGAATGATTACTTTTAACTCTTCCTCGCCAAGCTTGGGGAAGCCGTCCTGGCTCCCCTCACTGTTAACTGGCTCAGGTCTTACCTCGGAAATAGACTGCCATCTGTGACAGTGGGAAACTCTTCCTCCCACCTTCCCATACTAGCAGGTGTACCTCAAGGATCTATCCTGTTCTCTGTGTTCATTAACAACCTCACCTCTGTGTGCTCCAGCTCCTGCAAACACTCGTATGCAGATGACACTATCCTGTTAGTCTCCGGGCCTACTTTCTCGGACATCCACACCTCACCCCCAACAGGACCTAAACAAGATGCTATCTTGGTTCCTCGAAAACCACTTGAAAGTCAGCACCTTTAAGACCATTACCATGATCTTTAGGTCTGTCCTGAAATTGGCCAGAACACCCTCTTTCTCCCCCCCCCCCTCCCCCCAGCATTCACCACTCTGGACTGTACCCCTCTCGACTATGTCCCAGCATACAAATATCTAGGGGTTTGGCTGGACTCGCACTTGAATTTCTCCATCCACATAGATGCCATCACCACCAAGCTCTGCCCCAAACTCTGTATATGCTACTGCAATCAACACTTCTTCCCACTCTATCCAATGCAAATTAGTGACCGAGAGGCTGGCCCAGTGGCATTGAGGGCTGAGGCATTGCTGCCTTCTCCCGCCATGCCGGCAACCCCTGTTCATGGTGCAAGCGAGTCACCGGGGATCGGCTGGGGAGGGAGAGTCCTCTCCCAGAGAGGGTGGTTTGGCAGTCCTACCAAATGACTGCCCTCAGGTGGAGGTGTGTGGCAGAATGGGTTGAGGACACCAATGGAAGGGAGGGCGCTGCGGGACTTTGTGACGTGTATGGGCCTCCACTCATGACATTGACGCATTGCACCCCAGCAACGGGCAGGAGAAAACTGAAAAATGGTCGACTGGTAGGATGACACCGGTCCTCCACAGGCTCTGCACCAGGCTAGCTGGGCACCTCTATGCCAGTCGGGTAAGTTCCGGTGGATGCCTGGGTGATGGGGGTAGGGGGACTGGTGGAAAGTGGGGTGGTCTACTCGGAGGAGGAAAAATGTAGATGGGGGGAAAAAAGAATTTGTGACAAAGATAATTTCAGTTTTTGACTATACCAATTTTTTTTGTTTGTTTTTTTACAGCACAGCCCCCTGCTTCCTCGCTATCCAGGCTAGATACCCTGCTGAATTCATTCTGTTGCTGCTCTTCTAACTCCTTCCCTCGAATGCATCACTGCAAACTCTACTCCTCCTCAGCATCGTGCCTCTATTCCACAGATGCTCTTTCCATTCGCTAACCCATATAGCCGAAATTTGATTCGATCTGCTTCCCCCCTACTTCTCTGATATGCTGTTCTCCATGGCCTCCTCCTCCTACTATCTGTGAAACAGGGACACCCACCCCTTCTCTCTCCCCCACCCCCTCTCGTCGGCCAGCCAGTCCGCTTTCTCTTACAGACTCCCATCTCTTTGGAACCGTCTTCCTCCCCAACTTTATTTATTTAGTTTTTGTTAACCAGGTAGGTACAGTAGACAAGACAATTGCTTATTTTTCAGATACAACCCAGGAGAGTACAGGAAATAAGACATGGTACAACAGGGTACACTTTAGGCAGTTACACAGAGTCATGGAAAACAGAAGCCACACAATAGTCGGCAGGCACAGTGGTCAAAACAGATACATCGGAACACCAAAGCTGCGAGCAGCGCATTATATATAATTCGTTACACAGATTGTGTCCATTATATATAAGATTATATGCAATATACGTCCCCCAGGAAGGGAGGGGCACCATCGGAGCAATACCCAATACCTAGGGTGTAAAGACTGAGTGTGGGACAGAATCCCTGCAGATAGGCAGAACATTAGTTACTTTGTAAAACTCTTTCTCCTACCCCTCCCTTAAACGGCACTTATGCCTTCTTCCTCCTCCCCTTGCTCCTGCCTCTGTCTCCCTCCACATCAGACTCCTCCGCAAAACACTAAACGAGAAAGAGTTTTGAACCTTCCTTGAAAAAATTATATATTACTATACAGTCTGATGTATACAGTTGTATGCCTGTACACTGCAATATCTTGTATGCCTTGTAGCCACCCTTGCTTCTATGCTCCTCGGTACTTACATTTCAATTGTATGTGTAACCCTTTGTCTGTATTTTGTTCCCCTGTTCCCAGGTCGCATCTGGAAACGAGCCCTGGCTTAGTGTGCCTTTCCCGGTTATCAAAACTTTTTTTTTTTTTTTTGTGTGTAGTTTATTCTTTTTTTCCCTGGCATTCAGTCTGCCTTACCTGCCTCACGTCCAGGCATCCTCTGTCAGGCTCCGGATGCCATCCCAAGGATCTCCGGCTCCACATTGGGCCTTGCAGCATTCTACCCCCGCGGCTTGCCCCCCCAATGCGGGGTGGTGGAGAGACCCCTGACACTCAGCCACCAGACCAGGATCCAGTATCGATGCGCGCCCTCTGAACCGGCAAGTCCTCTGCAGAAGTGGCCATCATACCGCTGCCTGGTGCCTTTCTTTTCCCTGTTCTACTCCCTCATGCAGAGGCGCAGCACGACGCCAGTGACGGATGCCACCGCGATGCACCCCTTTCCAGTGTCTGCTCCATCCTGTCTCCTTGTAGCCTGCCTGTGTACTGTGCTGCCTCCAGCTACCACCAGAGGCCACCAGCAGCACGCTCCCCACCCTGGAGAAGGAGAGCAGTCCCCTGGACACTCAATTCTTCTCCTCCCCTGCCAACTCCCGATGACCCAGGCTTGTTCCTGAACCCGGGTCGCCAGCATGGTGTGGTGGTTATCAACATTTTAAATGAAGTAAATAAAAACTATAAAGTAGTTGAAGGCTTGGTAATGGGAATACGCTAAACATCTAAAAATAGTAATGTTCAGAGTTGACACAGTCCACATGATAACCCTCCCACATTTTCTTTATGTATTTTAGAATATCTGGGGCCATATCCCTGACTGAGCCTGGCAGAAGTGACAGACCACAGTATCTAGATTAGATTAATGTGGAACCAGGGTACGAAACTTGTGAAAAAAGTAACTGCCCACTCGAGCATGTAAGCAGCTAAAGTACATGCCATTTGCTGCAGACTGAGAATGGCGCACTGTTGCTTATAGCTTCCCGCTTGAGGCTGAACTCCTCCCTTTCTGTCTTCCTGCTGCAGACTACTTTTTTTTTTTTTTTACTACTGTGTTGTATTACTCTTTAGTATATCTCAGTTGGACAGCAGTAGGTTTTTATTTTTAACTCTGAAATTAGCACTTAATAGTTTTTATGTATAGCTCCCTCGAGTCCTGTCCCACCCTCACCCTCCCCTCCTATCTCAATTTTTTTTTTTTTTTAACTCTCTGGCCGTTACTGAAATATAAACCCTTAAAAGAGCTTTCTTTTATTGCAGAAGTGCTCTTTCTTTCTTTGCAAAATGGAAAGGAAAGCCTGTGTTAAGGTGCTCCCTACAGCGAGAGTCCCGCCTCACCCTACCTCTCTGATTCACTCAAGTTGATCAAGAACAAACAACTAAGAGCTCTTAAGAGAGCTTTTTTAAGTCTCAGGAAATAAGGACTTAATAGTTTGTGATTGCAGACTACAGTGTGGTCCCCTCTGTAAGAGCACCACTTGATGTACAACCTCTCTCACCAACTGAACAAGATGGAGTGGTGCACTTTGCAGGGACCATGGGTCACACTGTAAGAAGGGGGCCGGTAAACTTTAGAAGACTCTCACCAGTTGGTGTCCCTGGCTGCTGCAACCCAACTTCTGCCCCAAATAATGAATCCCTCTAATCTTCACTGGCTGTGTCAGGTCTAATCATGCTGTCCAAAAGAGGGGAGGGGCACTGTCGGCTTTCTTATCTCATCGTCTGCTTCTCAGCCCACCTGTTAGGTGATCAGTATTTCATCTCATGATTGTGGGTGTCAGTGCTCTTCTGGCAGCGCCCTGCCCCACAGACAATGACATTGACATCATACCAAAAAAAAAAAAAATATGGGCGTGGGAGAAAAAAAGATGGACAGAAAGGACAAAACGGGACTCTGTGCACAAATACGTCGGTTGCCCCACTGGGCAGGCACTGAATAGCAGTAGGTGTCCTGAGACAAAAGTGCCTGCCTTGGGGTACCTAAGGTGTAGGAATTTCGCACCCTGCATGGAACAGGCAGAGGCCTTGAGTCAGGGTCCACATTTTGATGCTTCCCAAGGTCCGGGGAAGCCTGATTTTACCAGACCTCCGTACATACTTTCTATTCTCTGTATGTACTTTCTATTCCTTTGGCACTGTCGTAGAAGGCTTGCAGTGGTTGCAAATGGAGCCCACCCTATTGCTGTTCTGGGATATATCTCTGTGCCTGTTTGGCCCCAGAGATCCAGTTATCCCTGGCAGCCAATGTACGCGTGGATTTTAGCAGTCTGGCAAAAAGTGACTGGGGAACTCTGCTAACCCCCAGCCTTATCTGGGTCTGCCACCTGGCACATCACCCAGGCTTTCTTTGGTAGTCATAGACCCCAGTTTTCATCGAGATGCCAAGGCCTTGTCCGTCTTTCACAGTGGACTCTGATATGGTGCCCTGTGTACAATCATAAGAGCTGGACCGTAGACACATTTTGGGTACCTCCCAGGAGTGGCAGTTTTTTATTTTTATTTATTTTTTTTTTTTTTAAGACCCATCTAAAAGCGGTACCCCCCCAATCACAGCCATGCTTCTATATTTTCAGTCACAATCCGAAAGGTACCTCTTCTCCCTTATTTATCAGTCCATATAGGGATCTCAACCACACAATACACTTTCCATCGCAGCTGTTACACTGTAGCTAAATGGGATGAGGAGCTGGGATGTGATTAGGAACAGAGAAAGTGGTAACTGGGAGTGCTCTGAATTGGAACACATTGCATCCTCCTACATTTGACCTGAATATGTCTGGAAATATTTAGTTTTATTTTTGAACCTCTGTCATGACAGCCAGATATGGCTTGGGCCGTATAGCAGAATGTTGGAGGAGCTGTGGGGAGGAAAGAGCAACACACATACTCCTATAATGTGGTTTTGTCCGAGGGTGGCGACCTTCCTACAGGATCTGGAGCTGGCAATCCAGAACATTTTCTCCCCTGAGTTTACACTGACCCCAGGGATATTCTTACTGTAAATATTCAAGATGACCAATGGGCAGACATGCCAAATATCTATTGGGCATTATGCTGGTTTCAGATAAAAAATGCATTACCAGGAATCGGCTAACATATCAAGTCATATTTATAAAATGGAAAGAGTTACTTTCAGTGTGCATGACAAACTTGAGACATCACTTCCAAATGGAATACCTTGGTAATGTACATGCTACAGTTTGATTCCAACTTTGTACCTTAAAGAACCATTAGCATAACAGGGCCCTGATTCCATTTTGTCCTGTGCTATAAGATGGACTGAAGAGGGGGAGGCCGGAGAAAAGCTCTTGTGACCTCCCCTTTACCCTTACTCCACTAATGTACATGTATACATCACAGGGAAATCCGACTCAGATGAGTCACACAGGGGGGCTCTGTGTGTTGCTGAGCGCCACTGTGCCCCAGAAAGGACTCCTGTACCATCTACAGTTACCCATATAGTGTATGATGGAACACTGCTCTGCATGGAAATCCATGCCTGGAGCAGTGGTGGTGTGCTGCAGTAGTGATGTCATGATATTGTTGTGCTGCACTGAGGATGTCACTACTGCAGCAAAACAACATCAAAGGCCGCGGTGGTGAGAGCTGTCCCAGGAAGTGAGTGGCACTGGAAACACCTGCTACAGCCCATGATAAAGGTAAGGCAATTTAAGTACCGGAGACCTTTTTTTTTTTTTGGACACAGGATTTTAAAGTATGGTTGCCCATACACTATAAAAGATTGTGTATAAGCAATCATACACAACAAGGCTATTTTTTAATCTTGAGGTTTCCATGGCACTAGGACCTCTCGAACTGCGTTCTTGGTCTCGTTACCACGGAAACCTTTCAGTTGAATAGTCTTGCTGTGTATGATTGCTGGTATACGATCCTCTGTGAAGTGATGCGCTATATGTAATAGATATACCACTCTGAGGTGTGCAGTCACACTCTGATATGCGCATGCGGCTACAGGCCGAGTGCATCAACCGCCCAAGGAGTGCGTATATTAGAAGCTGGCGACGCACATCTCAGAGTGGTTTATCTATCTTATAAAATGTCAAAATTGTTTTGGAGGTGGGTAAGTGCAGGTGTGCGGTCGCCTGATATACGATATTCATGTGATGCTCATCGTCCAACAAACAAGAATTTCCTACCCATTTTATAAATATAAATATAATATATATATATGTATATGTATATGTATATGTGTGTGTGTTAGTGTGTATATGTATGTGTGTGTGTGTGTGTGTATATATATGTTTGTGTGTGTGTATATATATATATATATATATATATATATATATTTATATATATGTATATATATAGAGAGAGAGAGATATTTATAAATATATATAAAATATATAGCTCATTCTTGTTTGTACTGTACCTAATTCAGTGTTATCCACAGCGCCTTGTTTTTTTAATTGTAAAGCTCAATAAAAATATATTTGCAGAAAAATACTCATGTTAAATGTGGTTGCTATGAGATTTTTAATAGTCATCTTCTCTTAAAGAAGCATGAAAAAAGATAGACAAAAAGCGCAATTTTTTTTTATTTCTGAGTCTCTGCCTGAATGTTGTTTTTCATGGTAACACACACGGTGTGTGTGGTATCATGACGGAACAATACATCTGCATTCACATTGAGTGTGTGTTCTCCGAGGCCCTCGCCTCCATAGAGCCACACACATTGGACTATAAATTATCAGCGTCAGGATTCTGTCTGAGGCTTTTGAAAGCCTGGGCCACTGTTGCCATGTGACAAGTGTATGATGTCATATGTTGGTGTTGCCTATATAATATGTATGTATCCCATCTACCACTGTTTTTTTTTTTTTTTTTTTCAAACCTGCTGTAAGAGTAAAAATCCAATTTCATAGAGACTCCATCTTTGGTATTGGGGTGTTTTTTTTTTTTTTTCTCATCATGGTGGTCTTGCTCATCAGTTCCTGGTCTTTTCGCTTTTACATTTGGGTACATGATGTCTTTCCTGTATTGCTGCTGCCACTGTTGTTTTTTGACAGTTTATACTCTCTGACCCTCCACTAGCCAATAAGGAGCCGCCTTTTTATTTATTTATTTTTTTTTTAACTCAAGTTTTTACAGTGAATGCAGCCCAATTATCAGAACAGTTAGACATTAGAATCAAAATATTACTGGTTAATTACATCATTCATAGCAGTACAAGTCGTTTGATCAAAATGCTATACTACTAATATATGGACTGCAAGTACTTATTAGTTTACCTCTCCCAGAACTAATAATCCTTTGCAGTTTTATATTAACAGGAGCTAAGGCTGTTGCTCAGTACAGACAGTGTGTGGAGTATAAACCAGAAGCTCAAGCTTCAATTTTAAAGAGCAACTATAGAGCTCTTCACCCCGAGAAGCACAAAGAACCCTCACCTGCCCCCAAATCCAAACCTTGTAGAGATTAATTTTTTCGGTGCCCCGATTTAGGAAGGGATCATATTTTTGCTCTGAGGAGCCTCGCAGCGCAGATCCCTTCTACTTTCTTGTAGCTCTGTAGAGTGTACTCCACCCCTGTGCTACGACATTTTATGACATCAGTATATGAGGAGCGTGGGGGCACGTGCCTATAGATGTGAATGGGGGCTGCTTTTTCAACTTATATTTCTGTCCTTTTAAATGACCATTCTGAATAAATGATGGCCAACGCTTCACTAACAAGATCCTTTTTAGTTAAGCGTTGGCCATCGTTTATTCTGAATGAATGCGAGAAAGTCTGAGCCTTTTTCAAGGAAAAATTACTTGCAGAACCCATTGTTCTAAGCGGAAGCATGAAGACTTCATGGAAGCGAAATCAGTTTGGTCTCACAGGAACCTCAGCAGTTTTCTCCCTTGCTCTGTTCTTGGTTTCTGCCACTGAAATGTACAGCCTGGTCCATGTGTGGCCAAACGTTATCGGGGCCAGACTCTGGGGAAATCAAAACTTGATATCGGGCCTGGCAGATGCCAGGCACCCAAACTGGCCTTGGCATCAGTGGTATTGCTGCACCCTCATCACTGACTACAGCATAGCATATCATAGACTGCAGCCTCGTCCCCTATGATATCAAATGTTCCAGTTTGACCTCCTGGAATCCGTCCAGAGCAGGGTATCTCTTGAGGTGAAATTCTCAGAATTGATGGTGCACCTCATGACCCTAGTTCTGATGCCCACAACCTTGGAGACCCCTTCCCAGTTACTTGCCCCATCAGCAGTACTGGGTGGTCTTGATGCTGGCAGTCACTGTGGGGCCTGTGACTTTGCTCTTTTCTTGAGTGGTTCTAGTTTCAGTGTGGATTATCCTAGAGGAAAATGCCTACCCGATCATTTACTCTTCTGGTTCTACTGTCTGACTACTTGGACATAGTATATTACACAACTAGGTCCCCCTTTGAGGATGTGGGAGGGTCCCAGATGCTCACCCTGACCTGCCTTTTCCCCCATTGCGTTGTCAATGTACAGCTAAAGAGGTCGAAAAAGATTCAGACTCCAATATAGTAAATATAACTTTTTATTGATAATATAGAATAAACTTGCCACATCTTTTCCACAGAAAGCCAAAGTTTTGTGACCAGGGGCCACTTCTTCAGGGCCCATGGTAGCCACATGCCCTTAGGCTTTCAAACCTTATAGATTGACAGATTCCTTAGTGTCCTGCGTTGTCAAAAGGGCTTGCGTAGCCACATCAGTATTTCAGTTTCTGCATTGCTTCACATTGTCAATGGGGAGTCAGTACATATGGGTAATGAACATCCCTACTGAGGTAGTGGAACAGCCCAAAGCTGTCAGTCAGCATAGAACCTTGGGCATGGGAACATTCTTTGCTGTACCACTAGATGGGTAGGACAGCACAGGGAGAGCTCTCTCTCTTTAAGAAGTGTCTAGCTACAGTTAATTTATTTTATGCCAGGATTGTGCAACTGTGAGGGAGGTTGGGGCTACCTGGTGACAGGGAGCACCCTCAAATTTAGAAATCATGCCTGTTCAGCTGTGGCTTTCAAATTGAATAATCTGCCCTGTAACTCCCATGTCACTGCCTGCTGTGCATGAATTGGGGACCATGTGCCTTTATACTGGACTTGGGGTGTGCATCGGAGATCTCGGATTCATTTAGCCTGGTGCCTCAGGTAAGGGATTTAGCCTTTTTCTATTTTTGGGGGGGAGGGCATAGTTAGCTAGCGTATGGGATCTCTTACTAACTATATTTCCTTCTTTCTCCCTCTCCCACGGCATTCTGCTAGAAATGGACCCTCCCTCTCCCCTCTAGCTGGGATTTGTTTCAGCGTTTAGACAGTTTGCTTAGGAGTGTTGATCAGACATCTGAGCAGTGCGGTCTTGCTTGGTGCTCTTGATTTAACTTGGTGGGAGCTGCTTACAGCATGCCAGTTTATCTCCTGCCTCGAGATGCGTAGTCTGACCACGCCATTGCTGGTGGCTGGACAGCGTGTGTTCGTAGCTCGTTACTCTTGTGAGAATCAAATCCAGGCAGCCTCCACTTGCATACTGTGTGACTCTGGGCAAGTCACTTAACCGCCCAGTGCTCCCAGGTCACCCCTGAAAACAGGCACTTGTGTCTAGTGGGCCTTACCCGGTTACCAAAGACTAAAATAAACAATTGTGTTCACGCCTGTTTTTCCTAGGTGCTGTTAGTGTATTCCGAGTGTGTCTTGCTGGTGCTCACACATTCAGCTGTGTGGCATGCCCTACCAGTGTTGTGATGTCACACGCCTTAGCATCATGACATCGTACCAGCACATTGACATGCATACCTCTGATGTTCAGCATTGCAGCTGAGGCAGAATTGCGGCGTGGCTATCTATTTCTTCCCATTTTATAGCACAGAAGCTTGTTCCTGGAGCCTGGGAGAAATGCTGGGGAGGGGTGGATTGTATAGGGGTTGGCGCAGGAACTAGGGGGCACAATGAGAGAAGGGGCTTGGTGGAGGAACAGTGAGCCTCAGTGCTCAGCTCAGGGAAGAATTAAGCAGAGGGAAAAGCTTCATTTTTTTTTTTTTTTTTTTTTTTTGGTATTTAATGAGTCTCCCGCTGCTTATTGTTGCAGCTGCCACAAGGGCAGCATAGGTAGTGTTGCAGCATAGCACCATATATTGTGCACCTACATCTCTGGCTACAACATTCATTCTTGTTTATTTCTGACTGCAGCATTCGGGGTACTTTGTTAGCATGTGGCAACATTGCTTATCAGAGACCTGTTGTGTTCAAGAAATGTAAGACCTGCAGGAGGATGATGAGACTTTGCCCATAGGGCCTTACTGCCCTAATTGTGTAACACAATCTAATGTGTCTATTTCAGTGTCTCTCCCAGCCAAACTGCTGAGTGGGGTATGTGTGTGCACCTGAGTACCGACTGGCAGCGGTAATGCTGAGTGGAAACAGATCCTTTCTGATGCTCTTAAATGAGCTGCTGAATCCTAATGTTCCAGAGGACATCGCCACAACACACCCAAACCCAAGGCAGGCCCCACAGGTGGGGGGGAGGGCTTAGAGGCATGCCCAGGTGCACCACAGCAGCGTGATCTTGCTCACCCAGATTTGCAGGTAGCCCATGACCTTGACAGCATGGAAGGTCAAGGTGAGGATACATAGGGACACGGGGAAAATCCTATTCTGACAGCACTCGCAGGTGAGGAAGAAAATCCCTTGGAGGAAGGGGAGTGGATGGAGCCCAAGAAGAAGATTCCAATCCCTTCCCTGTTTGATACGAAGTCTCTTTCTTGTCCTATAATGGAAGCTTGTCAGACATTACAGCTAAAGGAGGTGGAAGTCGTGGAGACCCTGGACACAAATCCTGTTTTGTTCACCTCCTCCTCTGCACCGAAGTGTTTTCGAGATTTTGTGCACTGTGACCAGATTATTGAGCAAGAAAAGGGCCAGCGCAAGCAGCTCCCTAGGCTGAGGGTGAGATGCTATCCATTCTTGGAGGAGAGCTCCAAGAAGTGGGAGGTTCCTTCTTTGGCAGATAAGAACATGCATAATTCCATTAAGCACACAACAGCACCTGTTGAAGGTTCAGTGGCCCTAACTGACACCCATGATAAGTGGGTTGATGCCTTGTGCAGATGGACTTTTATCTCTAATGAAGTAAACCTTCACATATCGTATGCATGCTTTATTGTGTCCAGAGCATTAAACTCATGGTTCACTGCTCTGGGTAGTTGCGTCCCTCCAGACTTGGAAGGGGCAAACATTTTGCAGTTTGTGTCTTTGGCCTCTGCCTTTCTGGGGGATGCCACATTGGACAATTTACAGATGTCAACACATTCCGTGTATCATACTGTGGCAGCTGTGTGGAGTGTCTGGCTCTGGCACTGGGTTGCTGACCTGTTGTCCAAAGTCCAAGCTGTTGGCCTGTCCTTTGAAGGAAGGTTGTTATTCGACTTGGGCCTTGACATCCTCCTAAAAGACGTCCAGGATAAGAAGAGGCAACTTCCGGTGTTCAAGCAGCAACAGAAGGCAAACTCAGTGTCGGGCAGGAAGTTGCTCAGCAGAGAGAGTTTTTCGGTCGTTTCAGAACTTCAGAAACTAGAAGAATAGGGGAGTCTATTCCAGATTCATAGGCAACAGTTACAGAGGCTCCTTTGCCCTTAGACGTAGTGAAAGTGCAGCAGGATGAGAGGTAACTCCCAGTGAAGGTATGCGGGCCCATCTCTTCATCCTTCCCTTGGTGGAAGACAGCAGAATGTTTACTAATGATGGGTCCAAGTAACATCAGACACATGAGTGTTGGAAATACTAGCTGTGGGGTATGCCATGGAGTTCTCCACAGTACCTACGAGAGGTCGTTTGCTGCAATCCCCTGTACCACAAAACCCAGTGAAAAAGCAGGTTGTGATTCTGACGTTGGATCTTCTGATACATATTGAGGCAGTTGTCCCAGTCCCCAAAGCGAGGAGTATCTGGGGTTCTACACAGTGCATTTCATGGTTCCCAAGGTGAGTTTTCTGCTGATTCTGGACCTGAAATGTTTAAACAAGTTTGTCCGCCACACAACCATAAAGAGAGAGAGTCCTTACAATCAGTCATACAGGCTGTCCAACCAGTGGATTATTTGGTGTCCATAGAGCTGAAGGATGCTTATCTTCACATCCAGTTTCGCTAGTTGCAGTAGAAGTTTTTATTTTTTTATTGCTTTTTGTAGTGTGTTTTATTTTTTTTTCTCCTGCATCCTACCCAGGGGCCCCGGCCCACGGCCATACGTGAACGTGGAGGCACGCACGCACACTGAGAAGCCAGCTCAACCCCTTCTGCCCACCCATCCTGCCGTTTCTGCCCATCTGTGTTACCCCACCGGACCTCTGCCCAGTGGAGATGGGACTACAGGAGGGGTAACAACCCACCCCCACCACCCCCAGGAGAGGAGAACAGCCTGAATGCTTGCTCAATCCCCCTCGTCCCTCCCCCCGCAAAGACTGGCACCCTGACGACCTGAGTTAGTGTCCGAACCCAGGTCGCCGGCGTAGCACAAGGCAAGGCATTCAGCTTCTCAACCCTCAGTGCCACTGGGCCGGCTGCACCAGATGTTTCTAAGATTCACAGTTCAGGGACAGCATTTTCAATACTGAGCGCTTTCCTTCAGTCGGGCAGCAGTGCCCAAGGTGTTATCGATCATGATTTTGCTAGTGGCGCAGCTGAGACTAGAGGAACATTACGTGTATCCCTACCTGGACGACTTACTCGTCCGAGCGCCTACTGCTCGGATGGTGGAAAGGTTGATGTCAAGGACCTTGGAGGTGCGGGAGTCACATACAGTAGTTGGGTCGTCATTTGGCAGAAGCGCTCCCTGATTATGTCTCAGAAGTTGAAACAATTGAGAGTGGTGTTCCGGATGGATGAGGGGAAAATGTTCCTTTCCTCATCCAGGCAGGAGACCCAGAGTGGACAGGTGCAGTGGCCGAGAAGCCATTCGTTGAGCTGTACTCACAGGCTTCTCCTGATTATAGGTCTGATGGTGGCAGAAATATAGCTAGATCTTACTTCAAGAGGGCTCTTGCAGTAGGTATTCACATATAGGACTGACCTGCCAGGTGTCAGGACCTCACGGAAAAATTTCTAGCTAGCAGTCTCTGGTGGGGGAACCGCCCCATGTCAGGTGACCAGCGTCATACGATGTCAGTATAAAGTGGCGGTCCCCCACGTCTGCCTTCCAGTTTTCCCAACGTCAGCTTGTGAAAGTTCCTCGTGGTAGAATAACACTTCGTCGATCACACCAGCCTGGGTTTCACCATCAACTTGTTGGCTACCCAGTTTACTGGCTGTGCCACAGAGCATGTCTGAATGAAACATTTTTAACCTGAATGTAACATGTTATTTTAACATTGTAATTTACTTGTGTGTCACAGTGTATTAAACCCTGCTTCCAATACAGGAAGAGGAAAGAGAAGCTGTAGTTCTGCTCTGCACATAGCGAACTACAAAAGCTTAAATCAGTGGGGGTTTTAGGAGTTATTTTCAGGGGCTGCTCTTGACCTGTGACCAGTACTTCCGGATCATTTGGGCTGTTAAAAGCTCGGCCTGCAGTGAACAGGGCAAGCGCGTGTCAGCACGCGCAAAGATGTGCATCTGTGCGTGTTTGGAGTGTGAGGGGGGAAACCGGACATCTTAACGTCACATTAATTTCAGTGTATTACAGGTAAACATACTGGGCCATAAGCTACATTTGTATTTAGTGGTTATACAGATTCTAAAGATATGGAAGGGACACTCACTACACACAATGGCAAGGTCTTGTAATATGTACACAGTGTGCTCAATGTACAGTATAGAACCCATTATTGATCTGGTAAATCAGTCTAAGTGTAGCAAATGTTTGCAAACGAACACATGACTAATGAAATCAATTTGTTTAATAACAGACTAACAGCATTAGAGAAAAGTTACACTGATACTGTTGCCAGAATTAATAGATCTTGCCCACAAATTGACATCAGTATTAGATACTTGTGTAAATATGATTCCTTCAGAACTCGGTGCTATCATCGGAGAGCATTTACATGTTCAAGAATGTGAACATCCCACATATACCCCTTCAAGAAAGCGTGTTGGAGAGGAGGATGACCTTTTGCCTTGTGAGGATACATGATACTTATAGAAACATAGAATTTGACGGCAGATAAGGACCGCTTGGCCTACCCAGTCTGCCCATTTCCCTACCTGATGGATAAGCTGCAGATCTTAGTTAACCAGCAGCCTACTTCTTCCTACCCCCAACCCCTAGAATTGCCTTATGACTGTCCCATGCATGCTTGAATTCCACCACTGTTTGTGACTCCACAACCTCCTCTGGAAGGCCGCTCCACATCCACCACCCCTCTGAGAAAAATTCTTCCTTAAATTACCTCTGAGCCGCCCCTTCTATCTTCAAATTGTGCCCCTTGTTCCTGCACACCTCTTTTTGAAAGATGCTACCCTCTTGGACTTTGTTGATTCCCTTGAGGTACTTGAAAGTTTCTATCATGTCTCTCCCCTTCCTCGAGGATATACATATTCGCTCCTTAAATCTCTCTTCATATGTCTTCTGGTGCAGACCCTGCACCATTTTAGTTGCCCTCCTCTGACAGCTTCCATCCTGTCTATGTCTTTGCAGAGATTGTCTCCAGAACTGCACGCAGTACTCCAGATGGGGCCTCACTAGCTGTCTGTACAGAGGGATAATAACTTCCTTGTCTTCTACTGGTGATGCCTCCCTATGCATCCCAGTATCCCCCAGCCCTCCTTGCTGCCCTCTCATTGCTTGCCCACCTTTAGGTCATCTGATATGACTACCCCAGGTCCCTTTCCATTTTGTTGTTGTTAGTATCTCACCCCCATTGTGTACTCTTCCCTGGTTTTTGTTTCCAGTGCATTACCTTGCACTTCTTAGCATTGAATCTAAGCTGCCATACATTTGACCATTCCTCTAACCTTGCCAAGTCCCTTCTCATCCTTTCCACTCCACCTTGTGCATCAACTCTGTTGCAGATCTTTGTGTCATCTGCAAAGAGATATACTTTTCCTTCCAGTCCCTCTGCAATGTCGCTTATAAAGACATTGAAGAGGACCGGTCCTAATACTGAACCCTGCGGTACCCCACTACTAACCCCCCTTTTTTCAGAGTGGACTCCATTTACTATTACTCTGATCCTATTCTCCAGCCAATTTTTACTCCAGGCTGTCATCTTGGGACCCACTCCCAGGCTGACTAACTTGTATATTAATCTTTTGTGTGGACTGTGTCAAATGCCTTGCTAAAGTCTGGGTAGGCCATGTCCACAGCCCCTCCTTGATCAACTACTTTGGTCACCCAGTCAAGAAATCTATCAGATTTGTCTGGCATGACCTTCCCGGTGTGAATCCATGCTGCCTTGGGTCCTGTGCCCTCTGGCTTCTAGATATTTAACAGTTCTTTCCTTCAGAAGTGATTCCATCATTTTCCCTACCACTGAGGTTAAACTAACAGGTCTGTAGTTTTCCTGCTTCTGCCTTGCTCCCACTTTGTGAAGGGGAATCACATCTGCCCTCCTCCAGTCCTCGGGTACCAATCCATCCTCCCATGATTTGTTAAAGAGGGTAGTCAGTGGTATCACTAGTTCTACCCTTAGTTCTTTTAGAATTCTGGGATGAATCCATCAGGCCCCATTGCTTTGTCCACCTTTCAGTTTTAAGTGTTCTTTCAGAACCCTTTCTTCTGTAATGGGCTAGTATCAACTTCTGTATCCAGAGTGTTTCTACTGTTTGTTTTAGGTACCTCCCCTCTTCCTTTGTAAATACTGAGCAAAAATATTTGTTTAACATCTCTGCCTTTTCACAGTCACCTCTGTTCATCCTCCCTCCCTTTATTAAGCCTCACTATCCCTCCCTTGGTCTTCCTTCTTGCCCCTGATGTACCTATAAAAGGTTTTATCCCTTCTTAACTGAGTTGGCTATCTTTTCCTTGGTTTGGGCCTTTGCTGTTCTGATTGCCTTCCAGCTTCCTTTTGCTTTAACTGATACAGTTCTCTGTCCTGTTCCTTCTGTGATTCCTTGTACTTCCTGAATGCTTTCTTTTTCTTTGAACCTTCACTGCCACTTCCTTTGAGAACCATAGTGGTTTCTTACCTCGCTTGCTTTGTTTATTTGCTTTGACACAAAGGCTTGATACCTCTGTGTGATGGCAGCTTTTATTATTCTCATTGATCTTCCTGGACCTAAGTCTCCACCACTCATTCCCACTAGTGGGATTAGGGGCCGGAGGCACTAGGACCCATCGGGAGCAAACTTTTGCTGGAGGGTCTGGCGGCGAGATGGCGCCAGCGAGACACTGGCGCCGTGAGCGATGCTCGAGCGAACGACCTTCTCGCGCCGACCCTCCAACCGCCTCAGTCTTTCCGCCGCCGAAAGCGCTTCAGTATACGACGCCGCTGCTCGGAGTCAAACTTCAAACTAGCTTAGTTTTCAGTTTGTTTTTTTGTAACATTATCACGATAGTAGTATCGCTTAATTTTATTCTGATTTCGAAAAATTTTTTCTAATATCTTAAATTTAACTTATTTGAAGAAGTCTTCGCCTATTTGACGGAGTCAACCATGAGCAGGTCAGGTGAGCGGAGACTCTCGATGAAAGCTGTTCAGTCAGCCGGGCTGGGTCCGTCAACCTCCTTCTCAAGAAACTCAGCGGGTTCCGACAACGGTCAGTCCGATGCCCGGGGATGGGCGGTCCTCTGCCAGGCATAAAATAAACGGTCGCCACGGCACCGTTTCGCCTCGTAGCTCTTCTTCGCCCCACAGGTCAAAAAGAGAAGGCATCTCGAGGTCGCCTCTGGTATGTCTGCGCCGCGACGGTCGGTTATCATTGCTAGTTGCCGTCTCTTCTTCGAGTCGCCAACTTCTGGTAATCGCCGCCCTCGACATCGAGCCCCTCCCCGCCTATAGGTAGGGCCCAGATGAGCAGTTTCATCAGTGGGCCGCCTTATGGAGCCGATGGGCTCGAGGTTGGTTCTTCTGCCTGGCTCGGCCCTGGGCCCCTGGCCTCCGGCGCGTCAGGTAGGCGTGTTGACCTTCCTAGTCGTGGCGGCGCCTTCTTCGGTGTCCTGCGACTCCGTGCTTAGGGTAAGCTTCCTCACATGGTTGGGCGCTAGGGGCCACAATTTGATGCCCTTATCTCCTGGTTTTGTTTCTCCTCTTGCTTTCCAGGTTCCTGCTTTCCGGCGCTCTTCGCGGAGTTCATGTTTGTCGGGCGCCGCTTTTGTGCCGGTGGGTTCTTTGCGGAGCCGCCCGCGCGCTGTTAGATCTGGCTGGCGGCGCTTGCCGCGGCGCCGCTGGTCGGGCGGCGCTGTGCGGGCGCTGTTGCTTGGCGGCGCTGGTAGCGGGCGCTGCCGGCTTTGGCGGTACTGTGCGGCGCTGGCTGGTTTGGCGGCGCTGCAGGGCATTCAGCCGGTCGGGGCGCTGTGTGGTTGCTGCTTGGTGGCGCCTGCAGCGGCGCTGTTGCTTGGCGGCGCTGTAGCGCGCTGGCTTCGGCTCATGAAAGGTGCAGATGCGGCGCCGCCTGGGGTTTTATGGTGCCGCTTATGGGGCCGCCAGGCCTTTGGCGCCTGTGCCTCCCAGCCGCCGCCCGCTTTTGCTGCCTCGGCGCCTGGGGTCCTCGGGACTCTCCTTGTTTTTCTGATATTTCCTCCCTTCCTAATTTTCTGCCTTTCCTGTCCAAACAGTCCTTTCTGGACCATCAGGAGATGATATGAGCCTGACCCAGACCTTCGGTTGGGTGATGAAGTGGAGGAAACAGGATCTTCTTTGCTACAGAGCCTGTGGTCGAGGACCTGTCCTTAAGTCTCTGTTGAAGAACCTGAGATCCACTTCTTTCTTCCAGACCAGACATCGCATCCTGGGAAGATATAAGACTCCAGTACCTTTTCATGCTTCGGAGATCCCCTCGGATTTGACTCCTCCGATCCAGCTCTTCCTTCTCGAGACGCTGTCTCAAATGGTATGGAATAATCCTGTCTCTTAATCATTCAGTGGCTAAATCCATTGATAGAAGTATTCTAGCTCCCAAGGATCGTCCCTATTTTGGCATCCCAAGCATTTATGATCCTATTGTAGTCCTGGCAGAGAATGACAAAGGTCGTTCTTCCTCAAACTACTTTAGCTCGACCTATTAACAAAGAGTCTCAGAAGATTGATACATTAGGTAAGAGAGTCTTTGCTGCCTCCACTTAAGTATGCGTGATTAGCCAGTTATCAAGGCTATTTTTCTCAGTATGAGTATATCCTGTGGCACTCTATGAAAAGAATGGTTGAAGCTCTTCCAGATTCGGACTCCAAGTCAGAGCTTCTATTGACCGTTACTAGAGGTATTGAATCCAATAACCAACAAGTCAAAGCCGCCATGGACGCCGACACTGCTTCTGCTCAGCTGCTGCAGGATTTGTATCTGACGCCATTCCTGGCTGCTGCTTCTGGCTTCACTGAAGGATGCTCAGCAGCAGTAATGGCGCTGCCTTTGATGGCACCCTATCTTTTTCGCCCCTCAGGTGGAGCAAGCCTTAGAAGCCTCCTAAAGACTATTAGATCGGCCATTAAATTGGCCAGAACCTCCGCCTGCCTCTCATGGGCATACGAACAGAGCCAGTTTCTTAGTCGTCAGTCCTTTCGAGGCAGAAGCAGGAAGCTTTCCAAAAGCCAACCTGCCCAACCTCAGAAGAAGAGAAGCAAGCGCGGGGCCTAAAGCCCCCAGCCCCTTATGAGTTGTTAGGCCCAAGTTCCATCCACACTGCCCTAGGATGGAACTTTCTCCTCCGGTGGGAGGTCGCCTAATGTACTTCTACAACGAAGGGAAGTCCATAACTCTCAGACAATGGGTCCTTCGGATAATTCACGCGAGGGTTACTCTCTCACTTCCCCCAAATTGTCCTCCCAGACGACAACCCAGGTTGTCGGCTTCTCAGTCAGACCTCCTCACCACCGAGATCGAGGGCCTTGAACAACAGGGCAATAGAACTGGTGCCCCGCATTTGACGGTGAACACAGGGTTCTACTCCCATTTCTTTCTGGTTCCAAAGAAAACTGGGGATGCTGCCTCATTCTAGACCTCAGAAAGCTGAACAAATTCTCCCCAGGGAAATTCAAAATGATTTCCTATGTACCCTGTTACCCTTGCTGCATCAGGACGACTGGTTGGCTCTCTGGATATGCAGGATGCGTACTAGCATATCCTCGCCCACCCGACCCACCGCAAGTTCCTCAGGTTTGTAGCTTTGGGTCAGCATTATCAGTTCAGAGTCCTGCCTTTTGGCTATCCTCGGGCGCCGTGAGTTTTACAAGTGTTGTGCAGTTCTCGCGGGCGCATCTCAGGAAGGGACTCGAGTCTTTCCTACCTGGACGATTGGCTTCTAGCAAGCCCGTCCCAGCCAAGGGACTTTGGAAGCGTGCAAACGACTTCTCGTCTTCTCACGTCCATGGAGCTCTGCTGAATCTGAAAAATCCCAACTGCAGCCCTCCCAGAGGCTCCTTTTCTTAGGGCCTTCTAGTCACCTCTTCCTGAAGGCTTTCCTTCCAGAGGACAGAAGACTGACATCCTTCGGATGGCCCGTTACATCGGGAGAACCAATCGGTTACAGCTCTCTCGATGCCACGCATGTTGGGTCTCATGGCGTCTCGGTGTTCACTGTACCCTGGCCCGTTGCACATGAATGCACCCAATGGATGCTCTCCACTCAGGATCCCACCTTTCACCCTGTGTCTATCCCATCAAGGTGACGCATCCTCTCAAGGTCTCACCCTGGTGTCTCAAGAGAGCAATTCCCAAAGGGTTCCCTTCTCTTCGGACCATCAGGTCTCCATCACCACAGGCGATCGCTAATGGGATGGGAGCTCACTGTCTCCCTCCCACTCAAGGTGTATGGACTCGCTTCAATCTCATCTCCCACATAAATGTCTTGGAGGTGAGAGCGTCCTCTATATGTATCCAAGTCTGAAGGATGTCCTTTGTCACAAGAACATTCTCCTTCAAACGGACAGCAAAGCTGTGAGTTATTACATCAACAAGCAAGGCGGTGTACCACTCTTATCCCCTTGTAGGAAGCAATGAGGGTATGGGAGTGGTGCTTGAGCACAAGTCCACTTCCCTTGCAAAGCCGTCTCTTGACCCAGGTTCGTTGGTCCATCCCAACCTGAAATCACTTCACCTTCATGCTTGGCTCCTGAAGAGATAGAAGTGAATCGGTTCAACGTCTCCGTAGAGTCTCGAGCATCCTTCTGGCTGCTCTGGAGCCAGCCACCACGGAAAACATACGCATCCAAATGGAGGTGTTGCTCTCTCTGGTGTGCAAAGTCCTCTTGAACCCCTTTTCCTGTCCTCCTGACAAGGTTCTGGAGTATCTTGGACTCATCTAACTCAGGTCTTCAGTACTCCACAGTTAAAGTTCACCTTAGTGCCATCTCAGCGTTCCATGAGCTGGTTTCATCCCTGACTCTGGCTCAGTTACCTATGGTGAAGAGATTTCTTAAGGGGATTCTTCATACCAGACCCCCTGTTAAGCGTCCAGTTGCAGCCTGGGACATTAACCTGGTGCTGGACATGCTCACTCGAAAGCCTTTCAACCCCTAGCTACCTGTGAGCTAAATTTCTTACCTGGAAGACTGCCTTCCTGGGGGCCATTACCTCACACCTAGAGTCTCTGAGATACATGCCTGGTTACAGACCCTCCGTGATACTGTCTTCCATAAAGACAAAGTAGTTCTCCGTGCTCATCCAAAATTCTTCCAAGGTTGTGTCAGAATTCCATCTAAACCAACCTCTGGTACTTCCGCTTACCCTAATTTCCAAAATGAGAGGAGCGAGCTCTTCATTCCTTGGATGTTAAGAGAGCCTTGCGGTTCTATTTGGAAGAACCCAGGATGTTCGCAAGACTCAACAACTCTTTGTTTCTTTCAGCGACACCGGCTGGGTCAACCTGTCGCTATCAGATGCATCTCCTCATGGTTAGTGGCATGCCTTGACATTGCTACTCCATGGCTCAGAGTTAAATTAGAAGGTAGAGTGTACGCTCACTCTACTAGGGCGGTCGCGGCATCCCTGGCGGAAATTCGCAATGTTCCAATTGCAGATATCTGCAACGCCGCCACCTGGAGCTCAGTGCATACCTTCGTTAAGCACTATGCACTGGATGTTCATGCCAGGCGACATTCCGCATTCGGCAGAACCATCCTTAATGGGCTTCTACCTTAGACATGTGAGCTCTGGCTCTCCTGCCGCCCTTTTGGGGGATTATCAGCTTGGTACTCTCCCACTAGTGAGGAATGAGTGGTGGAGACTTAGGTCCAGGAAGATAGGAAAATTACATTCCTACCGTAATTCTTGATCTTCTTGGACGAGTCTCCACCACTCATTCCTACCTCACCCTCCATCCCGAGCTCACCGCTGTGTTGGTCTTCATCCCTCAAATCTTTAGGCTGTGAGGACTTCTTTACTGACCCTTCTTACACGGGTCGTCTGGACTATCTTATGTCCGTTTTAATGTTACAGTTACTTTCGTTAGTTGCGCTGCACCTCCTTGGTAAAAAGGAACTGGGGGCGGTTGGAGGGTCGGCGCGAAAGGTCGTTACCGCTCGAGCCACTTGCTTCATGGCGCCGTGTCTCGCGGCGCCATCTCTCGCGCCGACCCTCCAGCAAAAAAGTTTGCTCCCGATGGGTCCTAGTGCCTCCGGCCCTAATCCCACTAGTGTGAATGAGTGGTGGAGACTCGTCCAAGAAGATCAAGAATTACAGTAGGTACGTAATTTTCCTTTCTTCCACCCCTCCTTCCTGCCCATTTGCTAGTGCATTCCTTAGGCACTCACCCATTTTGACAAAATCAGCCCTCCTAAAATCCAGTACCTTTGTCTTTGTATGGCTTGACTCTATTGCTGTGTTTATTGTGAACCATACTGTTCGATGGTCGCTAGTTCCCAGATGGCTACCCACTTCTACATCTGTGATCCTCTCCATCTCCATTTGAGAGAACCAGGTCTAAGATTGCTCCCTCTCGAGTGGGCTCCAATACTAGTTGTCTAAGGCATGCCCCCTGTAGGGCATCTAGAATAACCCCACTCTTAGAAGTGGCTGCTGCAACTGCACTCCAGTTAACATCTGGCATATTCAGATCACCCATCAGCAATATCTCCCCTTTTTCTGCCATTCTAAGTATACTTTCTATCATTTCCTTGTCCATTTCCTCCCCCTGAGAAGGGGGTCTGTATACAACCCCTGTGTGTATTGTGGTGCCATTGCCGGTCTCCAAATTTACCCACAGTGCTTCTCCTCCCTGTTTACCCTTTTGTTCTGTTGCTTTGATTCCTTCCCTTATGTAAAGAGCTACTCCTCCTCCTCCCCTTTTACCCTCCCTGTCCCTCCTGTAGATAGTGTATCCTGGTATGTTTACATCCCAGTCATGGTTTTGTGTGTACCATGTTTCTGTGACTGCCACAATATCCAGATGTTCCTCCTCCATCAAGGCCACTAATTCAGGAAGCTTGTTACTCAGACTACGGGCATTGGTACTCATTGCTTTCCGTTTTCTGATGGCTTTACCTTCTGTTGCAGCATCCCCCACTGACCTTTCTACCTTGGTCTTTTTCTCATTTAGTACCCTACTTAGTTCAAAATAAAAAAGCTGCAAAAAAGGGCAGGAAAGCAGCTTCGTTTGATATACCGATTCTGAACTCTTTTGATCCGCTAATAAACTTACAAGAGTCTGATAGCCCTGGCACTGCTTCTGACTCAAGTTCTTATGCACCTGGACCAGCTTATGATTGTTTACCACCTAAGCCAATAGACATAAATACTCACGTCACTACTGGGAACCTTATAGATCTGTCTAATAGAAATGAAGCCATTTTTGATAATCTCATGGATACTACTGACATCAAAGCTGTGGAGTCCAGGCAAATATTTGTGTTAGGAGATTCTATTATTAAAAATGTAGACAGGACCATATGCAACCAGGACAAAGTAAAGCAGACGGTTTCCAGCTTTAGAGGTGCTAAGATCCTAGACATTACAAAAATGTTTGGGAATATTTTGAAAGAGGGGGGGGGGGACCTTTGGTCATAATTCATGCCAGGGTAAATAATGTTTTTAATCAAGATCTACACAGCATTAAAGAAGAAATTATGGAATGTACAACCTTTTAATCAATTTTGACTATCAGATAGTATTCTCTGAAATTCTACCAGTTCCAAGGGGTGACTACCAGATAAATGAAAAAATAAAATCCTTAAATAATTGGCTTCATCTGTGGTGTCTTAAACAAGGCATACATTGTCTTACCCACTGGGAAGGTTTTGTTTGTAACCCAGATTTAATATGTAGGGATGGCCTACATTTAAACTAATTTGGTAATCAAATGTTGGGTAAATAAATTCTTGACTTTATTCAGCTTAATTTAAACTAGACATAAGGGTGGGTGGGAAAGAGATCTCCCTAGTAGGGCCATTTAAAGAAAACATTTCAAGCATTCCATCACCTACAGTAAGAGAAACATTAAAAAGATTTTCCTAAAAACTTGAGTAGAGATCTGCATATACTAATGCCAGAAGCCTAAATAATAAACTGGATGAATTAAGATATATTTTATGTAGAGACAAAACAGATATTTGTGGAGTTTCAGAGACTTGGTTTTCCGATTCAACTTGGGGTACTGATATTGCGGGATATTCAGTATATCAAAAATATAATGTATGGTAGAACGCTGTTAACCTTAGGAAATCATCATTTCCTAAGGTTGTTAACCTATCGATGTGACGTAGACATGTTGTTAACCTATCGATGCTACGTCACTCGATAGGTAAGCACATATTGGTCTGAGTATGCGCTTTTTTTTTTTTTCCAGCGGAACCGACGGATGAACAGCAGCAGGTTAGGAAGGACTGAACGGGCCGGTGGTGACTAGTTAGCAAAAGTAAGCAGCCTTTTTATGGGACCATACACTATAAAATAATGTATGGTCCCTCTTTACGACAACGGTCATTGTTAACCGTCTCGAGGTTGCCATGGCGACGTAAACCTCTCGAGCTTCGTTCTCGAGGTTTACACAGTCGCCCTGGCAACCTCTCGACAGTTAACTGACCGGTTACGGATAGAGGACCATACATTATCCTATATATTGTCAAAACTCCAAAGGAGGAGGTGTTGCTCTATATGTGAACAACCATATGGAAAGTAGGCAGATTCCTATAGTTTCAGATTCAGATGCTGATACTGAGATAATTCTAGTTCAAATAAAAACCGATAAAGTATTAACCATTGGTTTATGTTATAGATCACCAAATTTGGATACTATTTGTAATTAACTATTTTTCCAAACAATTGAACAGCTGGAGGAATATGAACATTTAATTTTAATGGGGGATTTTAATTTACCCACTATTTGTTGGTCGACACTAACTGGAAAAACTAAATTAGACTACAGGTTCATTGACCTATCCCTTTTGCATAATTTAGATCAGCTTATCCTAGAACCCACTAGAAAAAATATTCATCTTATCCTCACAAATATTACTAATATAAAATAATTTCCTAAAGTTCTAGAACCTTTGGGGGATAGTGATCACATCATGTTTTTTTGGAATATGAAAAATTTTACTTTTGCCAATTGTACTAAGACAACAATTTTTCATAAATCTAAATCTAATTATTTGGCTGTTAAAATCATTTTCGTAATTACTGGTGACCCCCTTTAATACACGGACTAGAGCAGTGTTTCAAACGCCATTATAATCTGTAGAGCAGGTTATTACGGTGTTTCCTGTCACTCATTTAAAGCACACCTCATTGGCCCTACGTCTATTTCTGGGCGGGCCAAATATTTGGGGGAAAAAAAAGCTTCTCCATTTTTCCATTACGGAGCCCCCGCACCATACTCTTCTGCTCACCGCCTTGGCAGATACCTTTTAAATATATTTATTAGTTTATTTGGTTGATCCTGTACTTCCTGTTGAAGCGGGGCTTAACGGCAGCTGCATTGTGAACGGAGCATGATGATGTGGATGCAGGTACTCTTCACAGTAATTATAAAAAAAATAAAAGTTATGCACTTGTGTGGTAGCATTTATTTATTTATTTATTTATTTTACACACCCTCGGGGTGTGATGCCATCATAAAACTCTCGAGTTCGCTCTCGAGGTTTATGGGTCATCACACCACTCTGGTATGTTTAAAAAAAAAAAACAAAAAAAAACGCCATAACACACAAGTGCATAACCATTATTCTCCATTTAATAACTGGGACTGGAAGTCAGAATTAATAAATCAAAATAGTGAGTAAATTTGGGCGGCTAATAAAAGGAATATTGATGCAGGATTAAATCAGGGGAGAGATGGGCACAAGACCCGGGGGAGCAGGCTGAGGTACTAAATGAATACTTCACCTCAGTTTTCACCAAGGAAAATGGGGGTGCTGCATCATACATGGGAGGAGACAGAGTTACTGAGGAGGGGGGACCCTTACCGATCGGCGGGTCTGGGGAGAGGGGGAGGCATCACTGGCAGGAAGTGGGGAGGGCTAAGCAGGGAGAAGAGGTACCGGAAGTGGAAATCACAGCAGAGAGAGTGAGGGAAGCCCTCAGCTCCCTTAAGACAGAGAAAGCACGGGGCGGATAAATTACATCCCAGAGTGCTGGAAGGAACTTGGGATCCTGGCGAAACCCTGGCGGAGCTTTTCACTATCTCTCTGAGGACAGGGTGGGTGCCCCAGGCCTGGAAGGTGGCGCATATAGTGCCTGTCCACAAGGGGGGATCAAGGGAGGTGGCAGGGAACTACAGGCCTGTCAGTCTGACATCGGTGGTGGGCAAGGTGATGGAGGGCATTGTCAAGGAGAGGCTAGGGGGGACCTGGAAAAGTCAGGGTGCCTGGATGATAGACAGCATGGATTTGTCCCCGGGGAAATTGTGTCAGACAAACCTTGTGTAGTTCTATGACTGGATGACGAGTGCCTTGGACCTGGGTAGACCAGTGGACGTCCTCTTTCTAGACTTCAGCAAGGCATTTGACTCTGTTCCTCATGTGGGCCTGTTGGATAAGCTGGGAGAAATGGGGATGGGGAACCAGATGATCAGATGGATAGGCAATTGGCTCCAGGACTGGACCCGGAAGGTAGTAGTTGGCGGGATAGTCTCATCCCCAAGGAGGGTCATTAGTGGGGTCCCACAGGGATCAGTCCTTGGGGCCCCTCCTGTTCAATGCCTACGTCTCTGACATGAGGACAGGAATCAGGAGTGAGATGAGTCTCTTTGTGGATTACTCAAAACTGGGGGCGGTGGTGGATGGGGAGGAGGGAGGTGGCCCTACAGGGGACCTGGAGGCTCTGGAAAGATGGTCTAGAAAGTGGAAGCTGAGGGTTCAATGCAGGGAAATGCAAGGTGCTCCACCTGGGGCCAGGAACCCAGGCCAAGTGTACACCCTGGAGGGGGGGGAATGCCACAACTCTCGATGGCTGAGAGGGACCTAGGGGTGGTGGTGGATGTCAAGATGAACAACTCGGAGACTTGTAGGAGGGCAGCAGCCAAGGCCAACAGGATGCTGGGATGCATCGCTAGGGGGATCACCTCTAGAAGGAGGGAAGTGATACTCCCTCTGCATAACTGCTTGGTGAGGCCGCACCTTGAGTACTGCGTGCAGTTTTGGAGGCCACATTTAAAGAAGGACATTAAATTCCTGGAGAGGGTCCAGAGGAGGGCAGCCAAAATGATTTGGGGCTTGGGGGACAGGACCTATGAGGAGAGGCTCGAAGAGCTAAATATGTACACATTGGAAGAGAGAAGGGACCGGGGGGACATGATGGAGGTCTTCAGGTACATGAAGAGGGTAAATAGGGGAGGAACAGTCAGGGTGCTTCTAAGGAAAGAGGAGGGGGCCACTAGAGGGCATGGGTAAAAGGAGGAGGTGCTACTTCACTGAGAGGGTGGTGGAGCCATGGAATGCGCTGCCTAGAGGGCTGGTGGAGGCAGAGATGGTGGAGGGGTTCAAGAGGGGTGGGACAGGTACAGGGGAAGGGTTCTGGAAGCAAAATCCAATGCAGCAAGAATATTCGGAACTGGGAAGGAGAAGCCAGAGAAGGTGAGGGGGGCAGCAAGGTCAGCACCCAGGGTGGGGGCTGACCAAATGAGCAGACACGTAAGACCATTAGGCCTATTCTGCTGGCATTTTAGTATGTTAGTATGATCACTGCATTAATACATGGGTCCCAGTAAATAAGAAATGCACTTCAAATAATACGAGTTCCCGCTTGGCTAAATGATAAAATTAAAAGATTAATAAGGGGGGGTCACGTGACCGCTTAATGGCATGAGGACGTGCCTTTTTCGAGCTCCTATCCCCGGGTACATATAAGTTGTAAATCCACCAGAATCCGTATCAAATTTATTCTCAGCAAGAGATTTTGCAACGTCTGAACACGTTATGGATGAATTTATTGTGTTGGCGACGGGCAAATCGCAGCGAGCGGGAGCTAAAAGCAACAAGAAACTCCCGGCTGTGGGACAGACGAACAACATAGGCCCCATCTCATTCTCGGCTGCAGAAATGACAGCGTTAGGTCAAGAATTGAAGGATCAATTAGTGGAGGCCCTATCTCCGCAGTCGGAGAGACTGGAGAACAAGATTGAAGGGTGATTGGTCTTAATGGAGGCACAAATTTGAACGGCAGCATGAAAGGCTGGAGGAGATGGAAGGCCACGTCTCAGCCGTGGAGGACACGCCGAACCCGCTGGGAAAGAGGGTGGAAGAGCTAGAGAAACAACTCCAGGACATGAGAGAGGCAATGGATTATCAAGAGAACTATCAACGTCGATCCAACTTGCGACTTCGGGGCCTTCCCGAGGGCAGGGAAGGTGCGGACATCCTGGGGTTCTGTGCTAAAATCTTGCCAGCGATTATGGACCTGAAACCTAAAGGGGGGAGATGCAAGCTAGAAAGAGCTCACCGTGCAGTACAGCCACGGCCCCAGAGTGGGCAACCCCCGAGGCAAGTGATATTTCGCTTTCATAATTTTCAAGACAGACAGGAGATGTGGAAAGCCTATAAGGCTTTACCAGAGATGAATTATGAAGGGGTGCGCCTGTATATGTCCCAAGATCACTCTGTGAGGATTGGGAAGAACAGAATTTAATGAAGTCATAGCTGCTCACCAGAAGATGAAAGTGGAGTGGTATATGGTGTTTCTGCTACTATGAAGATCAAGTTTGAGGGGGCTACGTGATAGCTTTTGGGAGGTTGACAAAGCACATAAATTTGGTCGTGAGTTGCAAAGAAAATTGGGTGAACCCCCCTCACAGAAGGGAGGTATCTGACATCGTAATGAGTTGTGAAATATATAAGGCCTTGTAAATAGTTGAGAATTCCTCATTTCCCAAACATAATCGCTCTTGGCTACAGGCGCGATGAGAGAACTTTTAAAGCCCTGAGACAGTAAACCTTTAGCCAAGTGGTGAGGTTGGAAAGTTTGCAGAGCATTTCCCTTGTCGTGATGGAGGACTGCCCCGAACTCCCCCGCCCCCCGAAGCGGATGTAATGACAGTTTGTTTTGTTTAGTTGAGATTTCCTGAAGGGACAATGAGAGACTATAAATGCTATGCTACATACCAGGGGATCTTGGCGGCATACCTCTAACATTGGCGGCATTCTTGAAAGGAGAAGGTAAGCGATGGTCGCGAGGGGGGCTTGCACGTTGATTCTGACTCATGCGGCCTATCCTGGCGGACCAGATAATGGAGTTTTGCGGATTTGAGCTATTGAACTGCCTAAAAGGACTTCCAGGAATGAGCATGAAGATGAAAGAGGATTGAACGGGTGGAAGTGGGAGGGATGCTTTCTTTATGCTCGGGAAGGGGTTGGAAGGGAGGAATAATGCTGCGAGGGGCCTGCGCATGTAGTTTGAGATCAGGGGCGGCCCTTGTCAGCAACAAGAAGGGTAACTTTAGGAATGTGCGTAACTGAAAGACAGTAGGGGAGGAGAACTGGGCAAGAAAGGAGGCAATGACAAGGATGGGGTGATGCGAGGCTGTGCAATCCTATGACAACAACTGCAGGAAATGAGAATGAAACTTATTATCTCACGAAGGAGGATAATAGATGGAATATATAGAGAGGTCGTGCTATATAAACTAAAAGAACCTATGGAGCAGGAGATAGGTGGTAAGAATATTACATAACCGGGGAGAAAAGGTTGATCATAGAGTTAATCTTGCATCAAAACCTGTAACCAAATATAGAGGGGAGAACATACTGGTTGTAAGAATGTTGTATGTTTTGCAAGAGGGAGAAAGTTACACATTGTAAATAAGTTGGGGGTAGGGAGTTTAAATGTTTCGGTTTATATGTTGTTCAAGAGTTATACGTTAAGTCCACACTAAGAGAGCCAAAGAGTAGAGTAATGCCACACACTAAGGGAGTAAGAGGGATGATATGGGTTAAGTGGGCCATAAAAGTTGGTTGGGTATTTAGATGGACCAAAAGGAGAGAGTGAAGGTAGTTTCGTGGAATGTGCAAGGCGTCTCTTCCCTGACTAAGTGAACCTCTATAATTACAACCCTCAAGAGAGTGAGGTCCCAGGTAGCCCTACTTCAAGAGACGCATTTGACCCCATTAGAACATCAAAAGCTGATAAGGAACTGGGTGGGAGCTTGCTACGCAGCATCCTTCTCCTCACATAAGCTAGCGAACACAATGGAGATTGCATATAGTGTTCTAAATGACATCATCACAAATGCTTAGTCTAAACATTCATGCACCAGTCTCTAAACTACGTATTAAAAATAAAACCTGTCGTTGGTTTAATTCTGACCTTAAATCCACCCTTCTCGAAAGGGACGAGCTTTGGAAAAAAGGCCGAAAAGCTAAATTAGCCTCTGATTGGGAGCAATTCAGAAAAGCCAGGAATCTTTGCACCAAGAAAGTCGAGACACAAAAGCTGCATATTACATGACTGAATTAGACTCCTCATACTCCAGCCCTGCCAAGTTTTGGAACACTATAAAAGATATAACTGGCCATGTCCCAAGTAACTCACTCCCAACAAAACTACAGTGGAAACAAACCATCAGTGACAAAATTGAAGTATTGGAAGCTTTCAATAATCATTTACAACTGCTGGACTAGCATTCGACTCCTCTCCAGCCAACCAAATGAGAATACATCTAGGGATTAAGAATACTGATGCAAGGATGACTGACTCCATTTCTCCTTCACTCCAGCCACGCTGAAGCAAATCGAAGAACTAATCTTACAATTGGACATAAAAAGAGTGCAGGCGCAGACTCCCTTGACCTATACTTTTAAAATTGCCATACATGTATTAGCAGTGCCAATAACGCATCTGTTTAACCTTTCTCTACAGTCTGAGTCATCCCATCAATCTGGAAAACCGCCAAGTGATTCCTCTTCTGAAAGCCGGGGATCCCACAGACCTTAATAACTACAGACCAATTTCCATTCTTACTGTGCTGTCTAAACTACTTGAAAAAATTGTGAGCACCCAGCTAAGAGAATATCTAGAAGCCAACAATCTTCTAAACCCAGCACAATCTGGTTTCAGAGCAAACCACAGCACCATAACAGCTCTTGCAAAAGTCACCAATGATTGGCAACTTGAATTGGATAAAAAAAATTGTGTATGTGCTGTCTTTAGACCTAAGTAAGGCCTTTGACAAGTTGACCATGACCTGCTCTCTCTCCTCAGTAAGGTCTATTGGACTTGACACCAATTCCATTAGATGGTTTAACAAGTATCTTACAGGAAGAACCCAACAGATAAAGGCCGAAGGAGATATATCCCCACTCAGACCACTACAAAGAGGAGTACCACAAGGATCTATTCTTGGCCCTATCCTCTTCGCCATATATATCAATAGCATTGACACAAATCTTACCAAAGCCACTGTACACCTGTTTGCTGATGATACAGTACTGTATGTCAGTCACCCTTCTCCTACAACAGCCTGCAAAGAACTACAAGCAGAATTGACCTACTGCAAGTCCAGCTGCTGGAAAAAAACTACTTTGAATGCAAAAAAACTAAGGCAATGTTCTTTTTCCCACAGGTGCAGGCAAAATACTCAATCCCAATCGATCTCCCTAAACTATCCACTGCACTTGGTGAAAATCTTGAATATGTCACAAAATTCAAATACCTGGGGTATGGCTAGATAGTAGATTAGACTGTCTAGAACATCTGGAAGAGCTACTAAAAAAGCTTAGACAAAGACTTGGACTTTACTATAGAATAAGGCACTTCCTTTCAAGTGATTCAAAATAGAAGATGGTCCAGGCCACATTCCTCTCAGTTTTAGACTACGCTGACTTCCTATACAATCACTGCCCTACGGTATGCTTGAACAAATTGGATACACTATACCCACGGCCCCTGGAATTCTGTGGTTCTGCGGTTCTGAATTTACCCAGGGTGCATCATGCCATAGAATATATATAGTGCCACAGAATTCATTGTTTTGGTGAATTTTCATATAAATATACTGTTTTCCATAGTGTCAGTCTTTCTTTCCCACCTCGTTTATCCTGAAGCCCCTCCTCTATGCTCATGATATGTCATCGATGACATCACATCATATTTAGCCAATGACAGGACTGCATTCTGCCAGAGAAATGAATAAATCATGCCGCAGAAATCAGAAAATGCTGCCGCAGAAGTCAAGGAGCCCTGCCGCAGAAATCAGAAAATTCTGCCGCAGAACACCAGGGGCCCTGACTATACCATAGAGCTCTGAGGTTTATCACAGACTTACCATACAGTACTCACCACTGCTTGCTATACTCCGCAGTTGGTTGGCCCTCACTTCAATATAGAAGGGATAGGAATGCATTACTATGGACTTACAGAGCAATATCACAGCAGCTTCCAAAATATATCTCAGACTGTTTTCCACAAGCCTCATCAAGTAATTATGCATTAAGAAGCCTGAACTTCATTACTCTTAAAGTGCCTAAGTTCCACTCTCGACATGGCAGACATGCTGTTAGTTATGTATTATCCACCTATGGGACACAATGCAAAAGACACTGAAAGTGAACAAGCTCATATCTATTACAGCCTTTAAATATCTATACAACAAAATATTCAAAGAAAATGTAACTGCTTCCGTCAACATTAGACTAACCCTCCATCTTTCCTACCAGCTGGACACTATTCAAGGTAGCTCCTCAGCACCCCTCTGAGCAGTTGCTTCACATCTCATTAACCTTTACTACAGTCCTTCCTTCTTAAGCATTATATACTTAGTCTCCTTATCCTTTCAGTTTTTTACTTCCCCAGTCCATCCCCCTTCCCCCTTGACCTACTATTGATCCCTCTCTGACACGGCCCTTTCCACTCCTTCCCTTTCACCACCCCTGGCCACAACACTCTGTATACACTCCTTTCGTCCCCCCTGTCACTGCTTCAGCCGGTATTTGCCTCCTACAAATCATTTCCTGTAGATATATTTTCCAGATGTCCATACAGCTCATCACCCGAGCTCAAAAACTTTCTAATAATTCCTGACACATTTAACCTTCACCAAAAGTGCAAGTTTCTAAAGTATCCTCACTAACAAGCTGGCTACTTAATGAATCATGTATATATCTTGGAGTTGTTGTTTTGTATTCATTTGTTATCCTTTCAAAGTTGTGTATTCTTTGTATGTTATATGTCATACAAATTGTATCTTGACCCTACCAGGTCCATCTTGCAAATGAGCATTGCTCAATGATGTTCGCCTGGATAAATAAAGATTTGATTGATTGATTGATTGATTGATTGATAAGAGAGGAGTAGCTGTATTAATACATAAACATCTCCCTTTTAAGGTTTCAAGAGTGGTACAGGACAAAAAGGAAGTGAGATTTGTGTTTGTAGAAGGCAAGATATATGGGACCCAGGTAACATTCGGAAGTGTATATGCCCCAACAGTTTTTGAGCCAATGTTCTATAGAAACCTGTTAGAACTGTTAAGGAAGGAACAGTTTCAGGGGTTGGTTATGGGGGGCGACTTCAATTGCACGCCGGACCCAGTCGGATCACTCTGGAGGAGGGCAGGGGTGGGAGTTGCATGAGACGGTGGAGGGAGGGTGTGGTGGAACTGGACCTATTGGACGCGCAGAGGACAGCTAACCTGAATCTTAAGGAATTCACTTTCTGCTCTCATCCCCACAAAACATGGTCGAGACTAGGCCACACATATATATTATAGTGGCACGGTAGTGCCACTATAGTTAGGGTTGAGGAGCCATTTCTATGTTAAACCCCAAAACTTTGCACCTAAATAACTTTGCAACTGTTTGATGGATTTGCCTAAAATTTGGAATACACGATCAAGAACCATAGGCCTTGGGATCTGCCAAGTTTCGTACCGGTCGGATATCTGACTGCGGGTTATTAAGCATGATCTGTGCGCGGCTACGCTTTTTCTGAATTCTACGGTCGCTACAGGTCTGAGTGGTTCAGGTGACTGTCCCGAAATCTTCAGGGAACATGCTAGGGTCCCTGATGTGCCTTCTGAAGATTTCGTGAAAAATATTAAACCGCTCAAAGTTATTCAAAACAGTTTCCATTGTAAGTCAATGGGAAAAGTTAACAAAAGTTCAACAGTGTCGCAAATGCATTTTACTTTCGCAAATGGGCCTGTTACTTCAAAATCAGCCATTTTGTTTTCAGTTGGTGATCAGAAAATGGTTGGCATTTAAATTTGGACCCTCTAGCAACCTAATTATTTTTGTATTCACCTAGTCGGACCCTGAGAATGCTTGCCATGTCTTTATTTTGTGGTAAAACACCCCAGAAATATGTTTTTCAAATTTCTGGAAGAAGTGCTTTTGTAAATTACTTTCGTGCTCACGAAAGTGTCGAACTTTTTTGCAAAAGCTTTCGCAAATTGCGACAGTAGTTTTCCATCTGTGGGAAAGTGACCGATTCTTTGGCACTGCACTGCAAAAGAACCGTTGGGAGTTTTGGGCTGAAATTTGGAGGGAACGGAGCCGACATCTCGCAGATGTGCTTTTCAGTGTTGTATTGAAAAAATATTACACGGCGGCAAAGTTACGGCACTCCAAAGTTGACGGTTTTTCCCATAGGATAACATTACTGCGCCCAACGCATTACAGAAATCCTTTGGATCCTGCTGCAAAATAACGGTTTGGTCTTTTTCCTGAAATTTGAGGAAGACAGCCAACAGCCCACAGATGTGCCTTTCAGTGGTTTGGTGAAAAATATTACAGGGAGGCAAAGTTATGGTGCTCGAACTTCTCTTTTTTCCCATAGGATAACATTATGGCGTTACGCGCCTTTCAGGGCCGTATCTCGGAAGCGGTGCAAGATCTGACTTTTTCGTCGAAAAATTCTTAGCTCCCTAGTGGGGGCTAAGTACAAAACTAGCCAGGACAGTCATAAATCATACGACTTTTAAATTTTTTTTCTACGTCGTACGGTTCCTGAGATATAACTTATTTAGTATTCCAAGTCCTCATTTTCTGCTCCGATACCCATTATTATGCATACATTCTTTGTACTCACTGTCTTTCTCTATTCAACTTTTGGGGAAAACCAGCCTGTGCGCTTACATTACTGTTACCATTGCCCTTTCTGCTTGCGGTTCCATGCCTGTTTCACTTACCGTTGACGCCCACGCCACCACGCGCGCCATCCTTTATGCTTTCATTTAGCATTGTGTTTCTGTTACTTTTTGCCATTTGTGTGACCGTATTATTGCTCTCTTTCTGTTTCACTTTGCATCACCATGCCCATTGACATTTCCATTTACAGGCACCATGTTACTATGTGACAAGACATCACGCGGCACACTGCTCCCCGTCCACGCCACCATGTTCGTTACTTTCTGTTCTCATTCGCTATGCGTACGTTGATCGCCACTGTTAGCGCTCTGTTCTGCTTGCTGTTCCTGTTACTATGCCACAAGACATCATGTGGTGGGAGGCGGCCCTTTAGTCCCAAGGCCCTCTACTGCATTACGCGCCGGAGCGCCAGTCTGATGTGCTATCCTTTGCGCTTTCATTTGCGCTATGCTTCTGTTATTTTTGCCATTTGTGTCTACAGTACTGTTTCTCTTTCTGTTTCACTTTGTGTCTCCATGCCCATTGACATTTCCGTTTGCAGGCACCATGTTACTATGTGACAACACATCACGTGGCAGACTGTTCCTGTCTATGCCACCGTGTGCATTGCCCTTTATGTTGTCATTTGCACTTGTGTTACCATGTGCGCCACTGTTGGCGCTTCTGTTTGCGTTGCTCTTCCTGTTACTATGCTGCAAGACATCATGTGGTGGGAGCGCGGGGTCCAGAGGGCCCCGTGCTCCCGCCGCCGCATTACATTCACTATTTCTTGTTATCATTCTCAAAAAGAAGGGAAATTAGAGGCAAAAAACTCCGTTTAATGCATTAGTTAGGGTTGTTCCACAGCGACAAAAGTGAGGAAATTCGCTGTTAGGGTTGAAAACCCTAACTCCGAATTCCCCCCCCAGCACCACACACACACATTCAAGTATGGGGAGGACCATGTCAACACAACCAATGACAGACATCCAGCAGCAGGTGACAGAAATAACAAACAATTGTCTAAATGTACTACGAGACATCCCTACCCACCTGACCAGGTACTGCATGCTCAGTGGAGATCAACAGCAAAACTGAGGCCATGTACACCAAACGTACACATCCCTGATTGCAGCTGCACACAACGTACCACACTTAGTAGTTGCAAGGCCTTACCTACCGATGCCCCACACCACACCTGGTACTGTGCCGTTAGTCAATATAAATGCTGAAGGTGCATGGTGACATTTGTAGAAAGGTTTTAACACTAGTGAGTATACATTAATTAAGAGAAGTACATAAATTAACTATAAGACACTAGCATGCTCAAGATAAAAGTAGTGTTACATTTAGTAGGTGATTTACTGTACATAGTAGTACATTTACTGCAGTGGTTTACTCAAGATAGAGAGGCTGATGTAAACGTATGGAAAAGCATTGCCTGTCCAACGCTGTGAAATTCGTACTGCCAGTCTCAGATGCATTCTTACTGATGAAGGTGTACTGTTGAAACACACTGAAGGTCTGTGTATGTACATCAATACTAAAGATGCAGTAAGTATTCTTTGTAAGAAACATTGTAATTGCATGGATCAGGCCAAGCAACTTCTAAATATTATAGCACTACTGAGCCAACATTGACGTACCTGTATCGGAGGTGTATATAGGATAGATTTTCCTGTCGGCACTTACTGAGTATGTTGTACCTGATAAAGACAATCTCATTGCATCTGTGATGACTAACTTATTCAAATAGTAATACATTTACTGTTGTTGCAGTGAGTGATCTATGCCACTTATGGACACAGTGTATTTTTTTTTAACAGTTGTTTCATACTCAGGCTGTATGCCTAGTGTTTGGGTTTGGCACACTTCTGTCACTGATGCTATCAAAGTGATAACTATGTTAATTGTGTTACAACAGGAATCAAGTAGGTATGTGTAGATATAAACAATGTCTTTTAGTATTGATTTAACTCACAATGGGGTAAGTGTACTAGGACAGCAGGGGTTATTCTCTCATCACTGACTCTGTCAGTTATAATCACACTAAGGTTTCATGACTGTAATGATCAAGTTACACTGTTCATCTTCATGAGTTCATATTCACAGCCATTCTCCAGTAACTAGACAGTGTATGGTGTAACTGGGTGGGACACTGTGTTGCAAAGCTGCTGCAGTGCCTAGCAGAGGGAGAGTATCTACTCAAGACAATTAACAATAAGGCATGACCACCAGTTAAGTTAAATGGTCTGTTAATCACCCTGTAAGGGTTTAATGTTGAATGAGGCATAGCCGAGTGCCACGTGTCGCTAGACAGTGATAAACTGACCATTAACATAATACCTGGGAGTGGCTTATTGCTATCATAATAAAACTGTTTTTTAAACAACATTAAACCATGTTCATCATATGGTTAGGCTCTACATGTATGTTAATAAAAACTAAACATAAGGCTGTTACAATGTTTACAGTCAATTAGAAAGCTGCATTTCTCAAACCCTTGTTATAATCAGAGATATTATACCTGTACAACTCCTTGGTTTGCTGAACTCTATTGATCAGGTGGCCCACCACATGTGGTGTGGTCTGGTGTGGGGCATTGGTAGGTAAGGCCATGCAACTACTAAGTGTGGTACGCGTGTGCAGCTGCAATCAGGGATGTGTGCGTTTGGTGTACATGGCCTCAGTTTTGCTGTTGCTCTCCACTGAGCATGCAGTACCTGGTCAGGTGGGTAGGGATGTCTCAGAGTACATTTAGACAATTGTTTGTTATTTCTGTCACCTGCTGCTGGATGTCTGTCATTGGTTGTGTTGACTTGGTCCTCCCCATACTTGAATATGTGTGTGTGTGTGTGGTGCTGGGGGGGTGAATTCGGAGTTAGGGTTTTCAACCCTAACAGCGAATTTCCTCACTTTTGTCACTGTGGAACAACCCTAACTAATGCATTAAACTGAGTTTTTTGCCATATATATATATATATATATCCTGGTATCACAAGATGGTGGATGTGAGACATGAACCTATACACGTCTCGGACCACGCAATGGTAACAATGACGTTAGAAATGGAGGTGGGTAGGACGAGGCCTGGTGCATGGAGGTTCCCTTCGGACTTGTTTGGGAGGGAGGAGTTTAGGACCTTTTTGAGAGACCAGCTAGAGAGATACGTTGAGCTGAACAGGGACTCTGCGCCATCCACACAGGTCTTCTGGGACGCAGGTAAGGCATACCTAAGAGGGGCTATTATAGGGTATGTGGCAGGGTATAAGAAGGAGCAGAATAGAAGGTACGAAGAGTTGTTCCAGCAGATCAAGGTTCTGGATTGTAAGGTAGTGGGAGGGGGATGAAGGGTGTATCCAGGTGTTGGCTACAGCGAGGGAGACACTTAATAATATGCTGGCTGAGCAGGCGAGAGGCCAGACATGGCTTGTGAAGCAAAGGTTTTATGAATGGGGTAATAAACCTGGACCCATGCTTGTCAACCTTATTAAAGGTGTGTGTGTGTGTGGGGGGTGACGAGAATTTAAGAGATAGAGGATGAGTGGGGAATGCTGCTGAAAGATCCCCAGGCCATAAGGGAAAGGTTTAGGAAATTCTACCGAGCTCTGCATGAGAGTGAGTGCGAGGGCCAATTAGGGAAAGCGAGAAATTTTCTGGAAGGGATTAAGCTTTGGAAAATTAGTGAGCGGCAAAGGGAGGAACTGGACAGAGAAATTTCTAGGGAAGAGATTAAAAGAGCGATACAGGAGTTGAAGCCAGGTAAGGCGTCCGGACCGAATGGTCTTCCTGTTGAGTTTTATAAGGCAGTGGGGCAAAAGATGGTGGACCTGCTTTGCGAGGTCTTCCGGGAGCCAAGGGAAGGGAACCCGCTCCCTCCCACTATGGGGATGGCGACGATCTGTGTAATTCCAAAGCATGGAAGGGACCCCCAGGATTGTGCCGCATATCGAGCCATATCCTTGTTGAATGTAGATGCGAAGATCTATGCTAAGGTGTTAGCCGGCCACTTAGAAGAATTGATGCCTCGCCTGGTGCATCCGGACCAGACTGGCTTTGTAAAGGGGAGACACTCTTATCACAATGTAAGAAAGGTGCTTAATGTGGTGCATGGCTCTTCTCGGTGTCCAGGAGTCACAGCAGTTCTGGCGCTGGACGCCGAGAAGGCTTTTGATCGCATTGAATGGGGATACCTCTTTGAGGTTTTAAGCAGATTTGGCATGGGAGAAGGGTTTGTAAATATGATCAGGGCCCTTTACACTTCTCTTCAGGCTGCGGTGTTAGTCAATGGAGGGCTGTCACAATGTTTTAGTTTATATAGGGGGACAAGACAGGGACGCCCACTATCCCCACTTTTGTTCGATCTGGCTATTGAGCCTCTAGCTGTAGCCATAAGGCAGAATGAAAGGGTGGTGGGAGTACCAGGGAATGGAGGGCAACAATATAAATTGTCCCTATACGCGGACAACATGATTCTTTATGTGGGTAACCCGGAGTGTTCTATTCCTATAATATTGGACATGATAGATAGGTTTTCCCTCTTCTCAGGATACAAAATAAACCTGGATAAATCTGAGGTAATGTGTCTGGGAAAGGGGAAACCCAGAGGGAATGAAGAGTGGGGCCTTCGGGAGGTCAGAGTTTCCTTTAAATATCTGCGAGTAAACATTGGTAGGAATATCTCAGAGCTATATGGGCTAAATTATAGGCTGATGGTTGATAGTATGATAGGGGATATGAAAAGGTGGAGAGCGTTACTGTTGTCTTGGATTGGACGCATGAATCTTTTGAAAATGAATATATTGCCACGGATATTATACTTGCTGCAGATGCTCCCAATGGGTGTGTCTAAGAAAGACAACAAGAAACTCGAGAGAGGCTTCTCTGACTTCTGTGGCAGGGGAAAAGGGCTAGGATTAGTTTGAGTAGGCTAAAGCTAAGTATAAAGGAGGGAGGGCTAAATTTCCCAGACATAAAGAATTATTTTTTGGCTACACAAGTAAGAGTAATTAAGGATTGGATTGTGAACCCAGAGGTAGCTAGCTGGATTGGCCTGGAAGAAATGGAGGGGCAGGGCAGACTTTCGGCATATTTAGCCAGAGGAGGGGAAAAAAGCTTACCTGGCCCAGTCTTGTTCTAACCCGATGCTGATTTGGACGTTAGGAAGCTGGGAACAGATTAAAAAGATGGTATGGAGGTAGAAACGTTGCTCCTCCATCTAAATAGAAACCCCTTCTTCTGACCTGGTTTAGAGGATCAGGGATTTGCTGAATGGAACGAGAGGGTGGTACACAGTGTAGGGGACCTGCTAAATGGGCCAAACATATGTTCCTTTCAGGAATTAACGGAGGGTAGAAGGATCCCTAACAGTCATATGTTTAGGTTTTTTCAGGCCAGAGATTACTATAAGAAGTTGAGGGGGTGTGGGGCCCAACCCCTCCCTCTGAAACGGATAGAGATCCTGATTGGTAAAGCTAGGGGGAATCCGAAAGGGATGATTGGGGACGCAGCACGTATACTCTGGGATAGTTTGCAAGGAAGGATGGGGAACACGAAGGAACGATGGGAGAAGGACTTGGGGCTCTCGATCTCTGACTTCAATTGGGGAATCATAATGGAAATGCATGTGGGCTTACTGATGTCGAATAAGTATAAAGAGTCGGCCTATAAGTTTATCCACAGGCTGTTCTGTCCCCCAGTGGTAGTGCATAAATATCAGCCAGAGGTTTCAGACGTCTGTACTAGATGTCAGCAACAAAGAGGCACCTACATGCATTGTTTCTGGACTTGTCCCCGGCTCCAGAGTTTCTGGAAAAAAGTGGTGCAGTATTTGAAGGAGAGGATGGGGGTAAGCGTCCCTTTTTGCCCAGTTGAGCTCCTGTTCCGGGTGGAAATGAGGGAGGGAGATGAATGGGCCCCGTACAGGAAGTGGATCAGGGTTGTTTTAGCACAGGCCAGACAGGCTATCCTGAACACATGGGTGTCAGAAAAGGACCCTTCCATTGAACAGTGGCGTGCTATGATTACTGGCGCCTTGGCAATGGAGAAAAGGGCCTACCAAATTCAGGGAAGGATAGAGTCCTTTATTTCTATATGGAATCCCCTACTGGCAGCAATGACTCAGGAGGAAGCGATGATCCTACAATTGGGTGCCTAAGGAAGGGGAAGGGAAGGGAGAGGTCGTTACTTAACTCAAATTAACTATGTCTGAAAAAGTGGCATATATGAAATGGAGACTGAAACCTTAATGTGATTATAAATGTTGATGGCAGCCTAAGAGATGATCTATATGAAGTTAATTGCATGAAATTCTTGATAAGATGTGGACAAATGTAAATGGTTAGTAGAGCTATTAAGGTTTTTTTTTGTCTTGTCTTCTGGTTGTATTGTCTCATTGTCCAATTCAGTGAAATAGCCTGAAAAATAGAATGTCTGTACAGGTATATTCGTATTGGCTAATGTTAATTGCTCCAAGCTGCTTAGGCGGCTTTGTTGTACTTATGTCTGCTTAATGTTATGTCTGTCAATGTGTTCATGTGTTTAAAAGCTAATAAAAATATTACAAAAAAAAAAAGATTAATAAGAAGTAAGAAGAAATCTGACACTAAAAATATACATATATATGGGGGAAAAAAATCTCCGGAGAAATGGCTAAAATTTTATTAGGATATCTAATCAGTGTAAAAAAACAATCAGAGTTGCAAAGAACATTTGGAATTAAAATTAGCTGTGGTAACAAAGGACAACAGAAAACAATTCTACAGTTACATTGGTTTATTACGAGGAAAGATCCCCACTATTGATCCACTAATTAAAGATAGTGTGCTTATTGATAATGAGTTAGATATAGCCAAGAATTTAATGAATATTTTCTCAATGTCTTTAAAACTAAAGACGTTTCCTGTTTAGATAATATTGATGTTAATCAAAAACATCCTTTGATTACCTGTAACAAAGTTAGGGTTGCTATACAAGTTACTAAGGCAAATTTATCCGCAGGACCTGATGGAATTCCAGTAACCTTCATTAAAGAATTAGCTTATATTTTTGTGGATTTATTCACTTTATTATTTAAAGTATCTCTTAAAGAAGGCTATGCAATGAGAATGGACTACAGTTACTATTGTATCTATACATAAAGGTGGAAATAAATAACTAGCAAGTAATTATAGACCAATCAGCTTAACCTCCTATATTGGTAAATTAATGGAGAGAATCCTAAAGAAAAAAATGTCAGACCATCTACAAAATATAGGCTTTTCAGAAATTAGTCGGTATGGTTTTGTATAAGGAAGATCGTGCCAACTTAATCTTATTAACTTTTTTGAACCAGTAAGTTTGGCACTGGATCATGGCCTTCCAGTTGATATAGTCTTGGACTTTGAAAAAGCATTCAATTCAGTACTGCATGGCACTTTGATAAAGGAATTGGTAAATTTAAAGGACATATCTCTGAAATGAGGTGATGTAAGCAGTGGTGTTCCCCAGGGATCTATGTTGGGCCCCTTGTTATTTAACTTACTAATAGCTAGCATGCAAACTACAAATGACGTGTGGATTCACAAATGTGCAGACGATAGTAAACTTGGCAGTATTGTTAATTATTCTAATGCAGTCTGCTCCTTACAAACTAACCTTGAAAATTTAGTTAAGTGGTCTGTGTGACGTAGACAGCCAGTTCTGAGTGCTGTATTATATTTTTTTTAATATAAAATGTGTTAATGTCTCAGCTAAAAATTCAAATGCTCTAGGAATGACCTCGCTGCCTCCCCCAGATTCCAGCTGAAGGATGGATCCTATGAGACAAATGCTGAGACAGCATGTGAGATTATACACAAACAGATTTTAGAGACAATGTGTTGCCTGGAAAAGCCTGAAGCTAATTATAGGGTTAAGAAGCTTGATGTTCAGCATATCCATTTTATGACACTTCCAGAGGAAGAAAAGCAGGTTGTAATGTATTAGTATACTCTGTCACACAGACATCAAAGCATTTATGATCTCGCACTGTTTAAATATCAGAGAGATGTCATTTGAGACACATGAGTTATGCTGAGGATTGCAGAATGCAGTACTTTGAAAATACATCCTGTGGTTGTATAAGATATATATTTTTTAAATATAATCTGACAGAGGAGGAGCTAGCTGACCTCACCAAAAAGAGGTTGGCCAATACAGTTGTTTAAGGAATAATTCTGTTTTACAGAGACTCACATTTTGACCTGGACTCTGACCACGAAACATCTTGGGAGCACTTAAGCAAGTATTTAGAGACTAAGTACTGTAGCAGGAATCTTCACTGTTTAAACCTTGTTTCTTTTAAAAGATTTGTGTGTGTTTTTATATGAGTTCTGTATTTTGTGTTTTCACATATTTTTAACTATTTTAGTAAAATTCTTTTTAGAACTTACTTGGTCTGTCTTTGACTTCTTTTTATTTTGTAAGAAAAGTCCATGGTTATAGCAGACAACAGACATAAGCTTGGGGTGGTACCAAACTGGAAAGAGAAGTGTTTTAAATCTGAGGTCTGTATTAAAGTTTTAAGGGTTTATCTCTGAATATCTGGTTAGGTGCACATAGGCAAAGATATCTGGGGCCCCCCCCGAAGAGGGATATATCTGAGCCTGTGCATTGGGTATGCTAACAAGAGGTTAACAGTTTGAATCCCTCCAGAACTGGAGACCAAAGGTTGATCCGAACTCACAAAAACAGACAAGAGGGTTACCTTGTCTGTTACTCTGTTCACAAGACTGCACTTGGAGGTTGGCACTTTGGGAGTAGAGGACCTGACCTGCTGAGTGAATCTGTGGCAGTCTGTTAAATATAAATGACCTTTAATCCTGCCAAGTGCAAAGTTACGCACCTAGGAAAAAATAATCTATCAGCAAGTTATAAAATCAATAATTGTAACATACAGTCTATCACATCTGAAAAAGACTTGGGTATTAGCATTCCACGTGATCTAAAGTTCATTTCACAAAACAATAATATTATAAAAAAATGCCATGGTACTTTCTTGTATTTTTAGACATACTAAGAGTAGAGAACCCAAAGTATTGATTCCAGTGTATACTAGTTTGGTGAGGTCACAGATTGACTATTGTGCCCCTTTTTGCACTCAAACATCTATGGGAGGTATAGTATCCTTGGAGAAGGTACAAAGGCGACTGACTAAAAGATAAAAGGCATAACTGATTTAAATTACAGTTCTAGATTGAGATCACTGGGTTTATTTTCTCTTCAATATAGGGCATTTAGGGGAGATTTGTGTTTAGCATACAGATCAATTAAGGATCAAGCATTATGTGAGGCTCTTTGTCTCCAGAAAACCACTATAGGTTATACTACTAGGTCACATAATTTAAAGTTTAAAACTGCGATAAACAACACCACTAAGAGAAACTGATTTTTTACACAAAGGTTACCTCCAATATGGAACTTCTTGCCTACCGAGGTTGTTGTCAGCAATAATCTGGCACAGTTTAAATATGAGCTGGATAATCATATGGGTGATGAGAAATTTTGAATTTTGCAAATAGGCAACAAGTTTATAATGGGATCCTCCACTTAACTCGTGTCATACCTGTGAACCAGGCCAAGTCCCATTTGGTCCCTTGCCAGTGCCTCCAATTTATAGGGGTGATTCCGGACATGACCATGTGCACCCTTATCCTCTGTGGTCATCTCCTCATACAATCAGACAACATGTGCATAGTCTGGTATCTCAGCAAGCAGAGAGGAACACATTCCTACTCTCTGTGCCGGGAAGAGATGAGAATCTGGCTTCGGGCAACCCAGCATCACCTTCACTTGACTGTGGTTCACGTTCCGGGAGTGGAAAACACACTGGCGGACCAACTGTCGGTCCTCAGCCAGGTCCTACGAATGGGAGTTGGGTCAAGAAGTTGTAAACGGCATCTTTCAGCGATGGGGAACACCTCAGGTAGATCTCTTCACTGCTCCCCAAAACGCAAAACTTCCCGCCTTCTGCTCTCTCGCTCCAGGGTGAGACATTTTTTGGCGAGACGCGCTCTCACTTGGAGAGACAGATTTGTTTATGCCTTCCCTCCCATTCCCTTAATTCCGAGGGACCTGAACAAACTCTGATCAGAGGGAGCTCAAATGATTCTCCTCGCTCCCTTCTGGCCCAGGCAAGTTTGGTTCTCTCTTCTGCAACAATTTTCAGAGGAACGTCCACTTCCTCTTCCTCTGTCACAAAAATTGTTGACCCAGGATCAGGAGACCCTTGTTCATCCAGGTCTCTGATTCCTTCATTTACATGCGTGTCTCCTACAGACGTAGCAAAAGCCCGCGTCGGAGTGTCTCTGCTTGTAGCGGACATACTGGTAGAGGCCAGAAAGCCTTCCACCAGGTCCACCTACGCCATGAAATGGAAACGATTTTCTATTTGGGCTAGCTCGAAAGATTTCAAACCTTTCTCATGCCCAGCCAATAAAGTCCTGGACTACATGCGTTACCTCTTCGATCTGGGTCTCATCCATTCCTCATTAAAGATCCACATGGCCGCTATTTCAGCCTACCACATTCCCTTTGGGGACAGGACTTTTGCTCAGTTGGAAGTCTCCAAGACCTTCCTCAGAGGGGTTCTTCATTTAAGATCCCCCCCATCCGCATTCCTGCCCCTCCTTGGGACTTGAATTTAATTTTGGAGAAGCTTACCCTGCCTTCCTTTGAGCTGGCAGCTACAGCAGATTTAAAGTTCCTTTCTTGGAAGACACTCTAACTAGTGGCCATTACTTCTGCTCTGTGCATTTCTGAGCTTCATGCCTTGATGTGCAAAATCCCATACTTGATTTTATACAAGGAACGTGTGGCTTTACACACCAACCCTAAGTTTCTCCTAAGGTGGTAGCTGAATCTACGCTGAATCAATCCATTGAGCTACCCGCTTTCTTTACACAACACTCCTATCAGGGGGAGTACCTCTTGTATACTTTGGATGTTCACAGAATACTGTGATACTACACCACTCTGACTAAGGATCTCAGGAAAACTGATCAGCTTTTTGTCTCTCTTGCTCACAAAAGAGAAGGCAATGCCTATCAAAATGGTTGGCTCATTGTACCACTTTGTTATGGCAAGTACAAGAAGACCCTACTGGGTCAAGTCCGAGGTCACTCCACCAGAGGAGTAGATGCCTCTGCGGCTTGTTTCAAGAATGTCAGGGGGCGGACATCTGTGCAGCCGCAACTTGGACTTCTGTCCATACCTTTACAAAACACTACAGTTTGGACATTGTATCTCACCGTAGAGCAGGCTTCGGGTTGGTTGTGCAACAAGGTCTGCTTTCATGAGACCCTTTTCAGCTTGAGGTTCCATGCTATGGATGACAGTCCTCCTCCAAAGTGCTTTTCCTTGTTCCAGACTGCTTGGGACTCAGTACTGTATGTGTATACCTACTGTAAGAGACCTCTCGAAGTAAGATAGTACAGGTACGCAAGAACTTACCATAACAGTAGATCTTCGAGAGAGGCTCTTGCAGTAGGTATTGCCATCCCGCCCTCCATCCCCTCAGCTTTTTTGGCTCCATTTTCATGGGGGGAAATATCCTCTTCTGTCTTGCCTTACTTGGCCCTTGGCGGGAAAGAACTGGAAGGCGGGCGTGGGGGACCGCCCCTTTATACTGACGTATGACGCCGGTCACCTGACGTGGGGGTGGTCGTCTGCGAACTAGAAATTTTTTCGTGGGGTCCTGATGCTTGGTGGGTCAGTCCTGTATGTGAATACCTACTGCAAGAGCCTCTCTCCAAGATCTGCTGTTTCGGTAAGTTCTTAAGTAACTGAACTTTTTGTAAGCTCGATTTGCCTCTTCAGAACAGGATGCTGTAGGCTTGAAACCTGGCCTCGGAAGACTTCCAAACTCTGATCTCGCTTCCAAGGTCAGTCCTGCAGTTACTAGCCTGGTGGAAGAACCTCAAATCTCAGCAAGGGGTTTTTCTTGGAAATCCCAACAGAGCTGATTTTGGTGACTGACGCCAGCCTTTTGGGCTGGGGCACAGTCTTAGACCAAATTCTGGTCCAGGGGGTCTGTTCCTCCCAGGAGTGGCGGCCTCAGATATATGTGTTGGAGATGAGGGCAGTGTTTCCTGCTTTTCTTCATTTTCACAATCTGTTGCAGCCCAGGGCTGTGAAGATAAGGTCAGTCAGTGCTGTCACCATGGTGAACATAAACGATCAAGGAGGCACAGGAAACCAGGGAGTTATAGCTGAAGCAACTGAGGTGCTACTGTAAGAAAAAACTTCCGACACTCTCGGAGGTTCATGTAGCGAGGAAACGATGACCAAGCCGATTGGTTGGTTGAGTCGAGAGGCGGTCCATCCTGGGGAGTGGATGTTGAACGCAGAGTTTTTACACCTTCTGTGCAGAAGATTTGGTTGGCCTCACATTAACCTCTTTGCATCAAAGGAAAATGCTCAGAGTGACCAAGAAGGCTGTGGTTCTCAGACTTGGTGGATCTAGCTCAGCAGGCCCTATTTCAACTCCTACTTTGGTTGGACCTTCCCTTCCAAGATCCAGTTCAGTATCCAAATCCAGAGGTGATGCAGTTGGTGGCCTGGCTCCTGAGAGGAGGAGATTAAGGTAGTGGCTCTCCAAGAAAGTGGTGGGAGACCTTAATGGCCTCAAGGAGGGTTTCTACATCTGGCTGTATGTGGAATACCGTCTCTGCTTGGGCCAGAGAGAGGTATCAGACCTCGTAAAGCTACAGGCTTGCAGACAGTTACACTATGTTCAGGAAGGACAGGAGGGAGGGAAGGGGAGGAGGGGTAGCAATGATAGTCAAAAACTGCATTGGCATGGGGGAGTAGAGGAGGCGGAGGGAACCGTGGAAGCGATTTGGGTCACCTTGATAACAAGGGGGGGAGAGTAAAAATAGGAGTGGTGTATAGACCCCCTGCCCTGGCGGAGGAGCTGGAGGAGAGTCTGGTGGCAGATGTTGGGAGACACTGCAGACTGGGCAGAGGAACGGTGGTGGTGTTGGGGGACTTAAACATGCCAGGAACAGACTGGGAAACTGACATTTTCTGTGACCAGGGAACAGAGGTTGTTGAAATGTCTTTCAAGACGTGTTCCTAACTCAGCAGGTGGGGGAACCGACCAGGGAGGCACGGGTACTGGATGTGGCCCTGGCAGACAGTGACCAGATTAGGGGTCTGGAGGTAAGGGACCCATTGGCAGGGAGTGACCATGCCACGGTCTGGTTCTGCCTGGACCTAGGAGGGCTAGAAGGCTGCACAAAGACTGAGGTAACTGACTTCAGGGGAACGGATTTTAAGGAAATGGAAGGATCCTTAAGGGCATTTGGATGTGATTGGGTCAGACATGGATGCTGATAGTAGGTGGAAATCATCAGGAGAGGGGTGCAAGATGCTATCAGCACCTGTGCAAGAGTAAGACGAAAATGCAGTAGGGCCCAAAAACCCTGCTGGTGGACCAGGGAGGTCCAGGATGTGGTGCGGGGAAAGAAGGCAGCCTGTAGGCAATTCAAGTGCTCAAGGAGTGAAAGGGATCAAGGGGAGTATGAGCTGATGGCTAGAAGGGCCACTAGGGTGGTGAGGGTGGCTAAAGCAAGGAAGAGCAGAACCTGGCCAGGAAATTAGGAGAGGAACAAGGGTTCTTTAGATACATTGGGGAAAACGAAGGGTGAAGGGCAGATTAGCAGGATTAAATCAGGGAGAGATGGGCACAAGACCCGGGGAGCAGGCTGAGGTACTAAATGAGTACTTCACCTCAGTTTCACCAAGGAAAATGGGGTGCTGCATCATACATGGGAGAGACAGAGATACTGAGGAGGGGGACCCTACCGATCGGGCGGTCTGGGGAGAGGGGAGGCATCACTGGCAGGACGGGGGAGGGCTAAGCAGGGAGAAGAGGTACCGGAAGTGGAAATCACAGCAGAGAGGGTGAGGGAAGCCCTCAGCTCCCTTAAGACGGAGAAAGCACCGGGGCCAGATAAATTACATCCCAGAGTGCTGAAAACACTTGCGGATGTCCTGGTGAAGCTTTTCATCATCTCTCTGAGGACAGGGTGGGTGCCCCAGGACTGGAAGGTGGCGCATATAGTGCCTGTCCACAAAGGGGGATCAAGGGAAGTGGCAGGGAACTACAGGCCTGTCAGCCTGACATCGGTGGTGGGCAAGGTGATGGAGGGCATTGTCAAGGAGAGGCTGGGGGGGACCTGGAAAAGTCAGGGTGCCTGGACGATAGAAGCATGGATTCGGTCCTGGAAATCATGTCAGACAAACCTTGTGGAGTTCTATGACTGGGTGATCAGTGCCTGGACCTGGTAGACCAGTGGACGCCCTTTCTAAACTTCAGCAAGGCATTTGACTCTGTTCCTCACGTGGGCCTGTTGGATAAGCTGGGAGAAATGGGGAGGGGAACCAGATGATCAGATGGATAGGCAATTGGCTCCAGGACCGGACCCAGAGGGTCGAAGCTGGCGGATAGTCTCATCCCCAAGGAAGGTCATACGGGGTCCCACAGGATCAGTGCTCTGGGCCCCTCCTGTTCAACGCCACGCCTCTGACATAAGGACAGGAATCAGGAGTGAGATGAGTCTCTTCTGGATGACTCAAAACTGGAGGCGGTGGTGGATGGGGAGATGGGGAGGGTGGCCCTACAGGGGGACCTGGAGGCCCTGGAAAGATGATCTAGAAAGTGGAAGCTGAGGTTCAATGCAGGGAAATGCAAGGTACTCCACCTGGGGGCCAGAAACCCGGGCCAAGTGTACACTCTGGGGGGGGAAATGCTACACGTCTCAATGGCTGAGAGGGACCCGAGGGTGGTGGTGGATGTCAAGATGAACAACTCGGAGACTTGTAGGAGGGCAGCAGCCAAGGCCAACAGGATGCTGGGATGCATCGCTAGGGGGATCACCTCCAGAAGGAGGGAAGTGATACTTCCTCTGTATAACTGCTTGGTGAGGCAACACATTGAGTACTGCATGCAGTTTTGGAGGCCACACTTAAAGAGGGACATTAAACTCCTGGAGAGGGTCCAGAGGAGGGCAACCAAAATGATTTGGGGCTTGGGGACAGGACCTATGAGGAGAGCTCAAGAGCTAAATATGTACACATTGGAAGAGAGAAGGGACCGGGGGACATGATAGAGGTCTTCAGGTACATGAAGAGGGTAAATAGGGAGGAACAGTCAGGGTGCTTCGAAGGAAGGAGGAGGGGCCACTAGAGGGCATGGGTGGAAGCTGGAGGGGGGAAGATTCAGGGGAGAAAGGAGGAGGTGCTACTTCACTGAGAGGGTGGTGGAGCCATGGAATGCACTGCCTAGGGGGCTGGTGGAGGCAGAGACGGTGGAGGGTTTCAAGAGGGGCTGGGACAGGTACAGGGGAAGGGTTCTGGAAGCAAAATCCAATGTAGCAAGAATATCCGGAACTGGGAAGGGAGAAGACGAGGGGGGCAGCAAAGTCAGCACCCAGGGTGGGGGCTGATCAATTGAGCAGACTCGAAAGACCGTTAGGCCTATTCTGCTGGCATTTTAGTATGTTAGTACAGTGGATTTCTTGCAGGCAGGGGGAAAACAAAGGTCTCACATTGAGCACCCTGAGAAGCCAGGTGTCTGCGCATGGGGCAGCCTTGGGAGCGTCCATGGGCTCTTCCTTGAGAATGAGTTTGGATGTTATCCATTTTCTTAGGGTCGACAACAGAAGCAGACTGTTGTTTTGATCTCTGGTACCTGAATCTAGTGTTGAATGCCCTTTGTAAGGTGCCTCTCAAGCCTCTCTTGTCAGTGCCTCTGGACATCCTGTCCTACATGGTGTATTTCTTAATTACAGTTTACTCAGCCAGAAGAGTTGGTGAACTTCAGGCACTGTCCCATAAAGAACCTTACCTTATTACACATAGGGAAAAGGTGATATTGAGGACTTTTCGGGTTCTTTGATCCCTACTGTGTTTCATGTAAATAGAGGATCTGTCTACCGTCTTTCTGGCCTAATCTGGCAGATACAAAAGAGAATAAACTGCATAAGTTGAATTTGCGCAGGGCAGTCGGGACTTGCCTAAAAGGAACAGTGGAGTTCAGGAAATCTGAGTCTGTTTGTTCTGTTCGGAGCAGCTTAGAAGGGTCATGAGGCTTCCAAAGCCACCTTGGCTAGGTGGGCAAGGGCTCGCATCACTAAGGCGTATGCAGCTGAGAGGAAGAAAGCGCCTGCTGTAATCAGGGCTCACTCTGTCAGGGCACTTGCTGCATCCTGGGCAGTGAGATAAGAGGCATCTGTGGAGTTGTGCGAAGTGGCAACATGGTCTTCTGTTCATACATTTATTGTGCACTGCAGATTGGATGTTCAAAGTTACGCCAGTGCGGTCTTCAGCTACAGGGTTTTACAAATGGTAGTTGGCAGATGATTATTGTGTGTTGCCGGTATGGGTTATATATGGGACACTGTTCTGTCCTGGCCAGTCTAGAAATGGATCGTGCTTTTTAAAACTTACATGTATTATTCCCCATCGAAATGTTGAGCGATAACAGAAAGGAGAAATTTCCTCAAACTTATAGTAATTTCCTTTTCAAACAACATGAAGTCTTGCTGTATTCTGACATATGCAGGGATGTCCAACCTTTGAACTGCCCTGAAGAAGAAAGAGTTAACTTTTCATGCAAGGCATGGAACGCTGAGCTCGAGCTCGGTTGAGACTCTTGTCTGTTGTTGTTGTTTGAACTCAAACTGCCAGATTCTTTACTCCGCCTCACTGAACAGTCGCTCCGGAGATTTCTCCTTGCTCGGTTCAATTTACTCGGTTAAAGTACTGTTTTCCTTGGTTTTCGACCGAATTTAATCCGTTTAACCTGTCTGTTCAGTCTCTGTCTGTGGTATCGTGAGTACTAGATAGGTTTATTATTGTTTCTTCTGTACTAGATAGGTTTATTATTGTTTCTTCTGTGTGGAACTTGTAAACGTTGGATCGGTTCGGTTTGAACCGATCAGGTTTCATTCAAAAAGTTTGTTCTACTTTTAGTGTGTGGTAACCGTCCTTATCGGTTAAAAAAAAAACAATTCATTACACTTTTTTCCACGATTCATGTACACGTCAGGAACCGATGAGGGTGTCTTGCCTGGCGGATTGCTGAAAAAGGGTAAGTTTGGTTAGGACTGGCCATGTCTGAGAAACCCAAAGAAAACTGGGCCCACTGGTTTCAACTGATTGTGTGTGGGAAGCCTTTCACAAGGCTGGCCCCCACACCACCTGTGCTTATTGTCTGGGGTTTGACCACTCGATTCAGACTGCCAGATTTGCAAGAATTTTCCTGCAGCTACCCTGGAAAAGAGAGTTGGTAGGCTCAGGGAAGGAGGCCAAAAGTCAGCTGACCTAGATGGCAGCCCTGTTCGGTTCCAACCGAACCAGAGGGAGTGCCCTCTGACCAGGGCGAAACTTCTTCGGGCCAAAGGAGAACCGACTCGGAGGAGTCTGTTCCGTTAAAAGAAAAGAAGGGATAAATCAGCCGTGCGGATCCACAAGTTCTTTCTCCGATCACGATGAAATAGCCAAAGCTGATAGGATTGTTCAGTCACATCTCAGCACCTCGATCGAACCGGCACCATCGGGTTAGGGGCTCGGTTCGGCCGGTTCCCCGGTTCCAGATTATAATTGAGGATTTTTATGAACCGGAGGAGGAAGGAGGAGAGTATGAGGATAGTGATGGTGATTACGAAAGTCTGGATGTGCCCATTGACCCGGACATCTCCCCAGACAGACCTTCAGGGGTTTCTCCTCCTAGGCTTTCTGAGTCCCCTTCCCATTTTATGTTTTACAAAAAAGTGGCTGAAACTCTTCAGCTTCCTATGGAAGAAGCTGTAGAGGATCAGGAGGAGCCTGATTATGTTGAGATGATGGATATTCCAGAGTCCAGGAGGCTGTCTATTCCCCTTCATAAGTCTTTTGGGAAACAGACAATAAAAATTTAAAGACTCCTAATTCTATACCTCCTGTGGACAAGAGAATGGACAAGAGGTATACTCTCTCAGGCTCGGATACGGAGTTCCTTACCCAGCAGTGCAGCCATGTTGGGGTAGTGTAGGCTGCTGCCTGTGATAAGGCAAATATACCCTTGGCTTCACACCCCCCAGGTAAGGACTCCAGGAGGATTGATGCCATGGCAAAGAAACAGTACATGGCAGCATCTTTGGGACTCAGGCAGGCTATTTATATGGCTTATACAGCTAGATATCAGAAGTCTAGATGGGACACTGTAATGGCTCTGGCTAAACAGGTCCCTGGCCAGCTTGCCAAGGAGCTGGAGCAGGTGGCTGCGGAATGTATTGAGGCATCCAAGGTGCAATTTCATGCTGCAGTGGACTCCAATGATGTTTCATCTAGAGTCATGGCTACATCTGTGGCCCTTCGTAGGGATGGCTTTGGCTCAGATGTACTAGCCTGTCTCAGGATACCCAGACTAAGGCCATGGATTTTTCCTGTTAGGGGTAATTTCTGTTTGGGGAGCAAACAGAGAACTACATGAAGAAAATGGATGAATACAGGACCACCTATAGGAGTGCTCGGCTAGGAAAGGCAGGCCACTCCCCAAGACATAGCATTCAGGGCAGGCCTTTCATAGGCCTTCTACCAAGCCCAGGCCTCCTCTTCCGCCTTGCCCAGAGGGGGTTCTTCAGAGGAGAGGCAGACTGGGTACAAGCAGGCCTGCTACCACCCTCAGCCTAAAGCCCTGCCAAACAGGCACCCTGATGGGTTTGCCAGGGCCGATTCTCCACCACCTGTAGGGGGCAGGCTGGCTTACTTTGTCCAGGACTGGATGTCTTTAACATCAGACAAATGGGTCCTGGAAGTAGTGAGCCAGGGACTGGTTCTCGGCTTCAAAAAATTTCCCAGGACGAGAACGAGATCCTTTCCACCTGCAAATCCTTCAGAGGCACTTGCCCTAGAGGCAGAGGTCTCTTCCCTCTTGGCTCTGAGAGCCATAGAAAGGGTTCCACTCCTACACAAGGGAAAAGGATTGTACTCCAGGTACTTCCTAACCCCCAAAAAGACCGGAGAATGGCGGCCCATCCTGGATCTCAGATATTTAAACAAGCACCTTTAAAAGCCAAAGTTCAAAATGGTGACTCTGGGAATAATTCTACCCTCTTTAAGGCCAGGAGGCTGGCTAGTTTCCCTGGACCACAAGGATGCCTATTTCCACATTCTCATCAGAAACTCCCACCGAAAGTACCTCAGGTTCGAGTTACCCTCAGGCCACTATCAATTCAGAGCAATGCCCTTTGGCCTAACTTCATCGCCAAGGGTGTTCACAAAATGCCTGGCAGTAGTGGTTGCTTTCCTAAGGAGACAAAAGATCTCCATCTTTCCATACCTGGACGACTGGCTCATAGTAGGTCAGTCTCCAGACCAAGTCAGGTCACACCTACAGATAACTCAGTAACTGCTCACTTCTCTAGGATTCCTTCTGAATCTTTCAAAGTCAGTTCTAGAGCCTGTGCAGCTCCACACCTTCATAGGGGCAGAGCTTTATACATTAAAGGCAAGAGCCTTCCTTCCCCTGGACAGGGCAAGGACCCTTGTTTCACTGGCCTCTTCATTCACCCTCCAGGTGTCTCGACCAGCAAGGCATTTTCTGCAGCTCCTGGGCCACATGGCTGCCTCTACAGCAGTGGCCCAAGGAACAAGATTTCAGATGAAGGACATTCAGTTCCTCTTAAGAGCCTTCTGGTCTCGGAGAAAGGATCCTCTGACCAAACTCATCCCAGTGACTCGAACCCTGATCCAGGCTTTGCAGTGATGGCAGGATCAGGACAACCTAAGACAAGGAGTTCCCTTTGTCACTCAATCTCATTCTCTAATCCTTACTACAGATGCCTCCCTCTTGGGATGTGGAGCCCACTTGGGGGACCTGACCACCCAAGGGTTGTGGCCACCTCAAGAATCTCTGCTTCACATCAATCTCCTAGAACTCAGAACAGTGTTTCTAGCACTTCACACTTTTTTCAAGTCTGTTCAGAACAAAGTAGTTCAGATCAGGACAGACAATACCACCACAATGTGGTACATCAACAAGCAAGGGGGCACTCTGTCTATGACCTTGTGCACAGAGGCAATGAAGTTGTGGTCTCTGGCCTATTCCTTGAATACCTCTCTCATAGCAGTGCACCTCCCAGGGAAGGACAATGTCCTGGCAGATGCTCTCAGCAGGATATCTCAGGGCCATCACGAATGGTCCCTAGGATCCCCTGATTTTGAAGGTGATCTTCTCCAGATGGAGCACCCCACAGATAGATCTTTTTGCAGCCCCAGACAATCACCAACTTCCCCTTTTTTGCTGCAGGCCCCCAGTGTTGGGCTCAGTCCCCTGGATGCCCTAGTTCTCAATTGGGAAGGGAAGTCTTGCATGCTTTCCCCTTCCCTCCTCCTGTTCAAGGTACTAGTCAAAATCAGGTCTCAACCTGCAAAGTGATTCTGATTGCTCCAGACTGGGCCAGATAGCCCTGGTACCCCCTATTGCTGTCCTTAGCAGTCCACCTTCCCCTGTCTCTTCCCAGGAATTACAACCTGTTAACATGTTCTCAGCGGAGGGTCTGGTATCCGAATCTCAAATCTCTCAATCTCAAGATTTGGCTCTTGAAGAGTTAGAATTTGTAGATTTACAGCTCTCTCAAGGTGTTCTGGATATTTTAAAGGCTTCTTGAAAGCCTTCCACCAGAAAGACTTACAACTCAAAATGGAAAAGGTTTACTGTCTGGTGCTCTGAGAAGCATATTTCTCCAGAGTCTGCTGGGTTGCCTGCAGTCTTTGACTATATGGTTCATCTCAATAGCTTGGGACTCCCAACCAGCTACACTTGGGGTGCATCTGGCAGCTGTCTCTGCTTTCTTGTCAGCAGGCAAGCACTCTTCCCTTTCAGCTCATCCTGTATTCTGTTAGTTCTTCAAGGGATTGCTGCATACCAATCCTCCCTTCAGGGACCCTGCCCCTGCCTGGGACCTTAATGTTTGCATTGCTCAGCTTATGCAACCCCCTTTTGAGCCTTTGTCCTCAGCAGAGTTTAAGTACTTGACTTGGAAAACTGTTTTCTTGGTGGCCATCACTTCTGCCAGATGCATAAGTGAGTTACAGGCCCTGTCAGTGGAGCCTGATTTTATCTCCTTCCATAGAGATAAGGTGGTCCTCAGGACTAATAGGAAGTTTTTGCCTAAGGTGGTTTCAGATATCTACCTTAACCAGTCTGTCTCTTCCTGTTTTCTTCTCTGACCATTCCTCCTCTGGGGAGAGGAGGCTGCACAGCTTGGATGTGAAAAGGGTCCTTAGCTACTACATAGAGCGCACCAAGGGTCAGAGGTTTGACTCCCTCCAACTGTTCCTCACTTATTGTGAGGTTGGTAAGGGAAAACCTGCCACTAAGAGATCTTTTGCCAGGTGGATTGTCTCTTGCATACAATTTTGCTATGAAAAATTAGGTAGGATCCCACCCTCAGGCCTGAGGGCTCACTCTACCAGAGGTACAGCTGCTTCCCTGGCTGCTGCCAGGGATATTCCTACCTTAGAGATTTGTCAAGCAGCCACCTGGAAAACAGTACATACTTTACCAAGCATTACTCTCTGGATATCTAGGCTAGGAGTGATGCTCAGTTTGGCACAGCAGTGCTTCAGAGCCTATTCCCAAAGTAGGTTCTGTCCCTCCTCCATGGAGCTACTGCTTGGTAGTCTGCATACATCAGAATACAGCAAGACTTCATGTTGTTTGAAGAAAAAATTACTCACCTTAGTAATGTTGTTTCTTCTAATGGAGTCTTGATGTATTCTGACCTCCCCCCTCAGAACCTGCGTTTTTGGGATGTGGGTGGGAAGCAACAGTGTTGGCACTCTGGAGGTGCCTCTTTTTCTCAACCCCTTAATTTGGGTGTGTGTGTTGTGTTTTATTTTATTTTTTGGGTTTCCTGACTTGAGTCTTTGCTTTGGGACCAAAAAATCTTTTTATTATATTTAGTAGCCAGTTGGCTAGTGTAAGTTTACAGTTTCCACACAGGACACCCAGTGAGTGTAGCTCGTAAAGATCTGGCGGTTTGAGTTCAAACAACAACAGACAGAGTCTCAACCGAGCTCGAGCTCAGCGTTCCATGCCTTGTGTGGAAAGTTAACTCTTTCCTCTCTGGGGCAGTTCAAAGGTTGGACATCACTGCATATGTCAGAATACAGCAAGACTCCATTAGAAGAAACAACATTACTAAAGTGAGTAATTTTTTTCTTCTGTTAGCTGAGACTTTGTCAGTGGGGCCAGTCCCAGGCTTCTATTGGAGAATATTGTCTGAGATATCTAAGGACTTTGTTAAAATCCAAAGATGTTTTATATGAGATTATAGCTGTTTTTCTGGAATTATTTGCTAACAGTGGAAATATTTTCATCTTATTGGACTGCAGGCACGCAGGTTAACTGGTTGCAATTTTTGAATGATGTGCAATGCTTCATAATAGATTAGTGCTTAACTACTTCTCTTCAGTTATGTTCAGTGTTATTGCTGTTTAAACTTATTTGTGTTACAAGTGTTAGCAGCATTCCAATCCTGTCACAGTGATCAATGGTCAGATGCTTAAGAAGCATGACAGAAACATTAGTCAGATAGACGCCATCAGCCAGCTCTCCAGAATGGGGTAGGCCATCCATTTATCCTTTTATAATGTCGTAAATTATTTGCTTGTGTAAATTGTTGGTATTAGATTGAGGAGGGAGTTCACTGGCTTTGGCGACATGGAGATTGCTGGTTATGTAGATGTATATAGGTACTGCATGGACAGATGTGACTGGGGAATAAGTGATCTTGGAATGTTTATGTGCCCAGGGTTTTGTGCTGATTGATAGCTTTGGACTGTGCCACTACTCCAATAGGGGTGTTCATTACCCATATGTATTGACTCCCCATTGACAATGTTGCAGCTAATAGAAGAGGACATTATGGTAAGTAAATTTCTTCTGTTTTTCAGTTTGGCATATCTCCCACTGCTGCTGCTCCAGGATCCTGTTGGCCTGCTCACTACTCCATGCTGAATAGTAATGGCCACTGCTACAGTATAGAAATACTGACGTGGCTAAGAAAGCCCTTTTGTACAGCAGTTTAAGTCTTGCTTCACCCCTTTTGAGGATGAATGGTTTCAGACCATGATTAGGTCTGTTCTGGAGACCGTGCATATTTTTCAGTGGAGGAGGGGGATTCTTCCAGTAGTAATCTCTGAATTTCTGGAGGTCCCTTGGACTTTTCAGTTCCAATTCCTACAGTCTTCCCAGCCATGAAAGATGCTACCATGGCAGCCTGGTGCAGGCTTGGCAGCCTGCCCGCTATACCTAGAAAAGCTTACAAACAGTACAGTATTGTCTGCCCAGGGACAGGAAGTATTACTTTTATGCAGCTAGAACATAATTCAGTGATGATCATGGCAGTCCATAAGAGTCTAAGAAGCTCCAGCACATGAGTTCCAGGCCACCTGTTAAAGAATCCAGAAAGTTGGACGTCATGGGGAAGCTGCTTTTACGGATCGCTAATTATCATGCATTATCTTATCAAGTACCAGAAATGGCTGTGAAGATATGTCAGCCATAATAGACTGTCTTCCAAATGACACTGCCAAAACTGAAGGTAAGAAAACCATAACCCAGAGCTTGTAAGTAGATAAACGCCTGTTCAGTTATGCCTACGATACCTCTGATGGTTTGTCCATGGTAAGAGTAGTTAGTATATGCATGCGCATATATTCCTGGGTTACAGTGGCAGGCTGTGCATGTCATGTATAGAAACATAGAATTTTTGTGTTTTTTTTTTTTTGTGTCTGTTTATGCTCCCTGGTCAGCCACTTCTTCAGGCTGCCTAGGACCACCTCATACCCACTGACCTGCCCTGTCGCCATCCCGCTGTCCCTCTGTCCATGACCCTGGTTTGCCCAATGTATCCTTTTCTAATCCCAGGAATCCACTAATAGTATTACTACTTGCAGTGCTTCTTTAAGACAGCACTGCCCCAGAGCCAGAATGGAATGTATGCTAATGATGGAATCTTTAGCTCGTGCATTCAGTTCAAAAGCTGCCCAGTTCAACCGCCTAGATGCTGACCGTCAGATTTCTTCTGTCCGCTGCAAAGACTAGATGCCCTGGAAATGTTCTCACAAGTCATTCCTGAAGTGACATTTGATCAAAACAACTTAAGTATTTTTTTACTTTATTCATAGGTGCCTAGTTTTAGTGTTTAGTTTATTCGTTTTACCTAAGTTAAGTAAATTTTAGCATAGTTTCACTTATATTTGCGGTTCCTCTTGGTTTCTGGGAACCGGGAGGTAACAGATTGTTTACCTCAGTACGGAACTTTTAAACTTGGTTCCAGTCACTTTTATGGTATTTTTATTTAAAGTTGTTGACTTTTGAACTGGGGTGTTTGGTTTCTTTGATCGGTTCCCCAGTTTCAGAACCGATAAATTTAACCTTTTTCTCAGTTTCTGAACTGACGCAAACCGATAACTTTAGTTCTTTATCGGTTCTCTGTTCCTGTTTTCTTCTTTTTCAACCAGAAATGTCAAATAAACCCAAGAAGAAAATAGGACCTCCTGGTTTTAAGGAGGACCTTCACCAGTCGTTTGGACTTTCATGCATAAATTACCCCTGCTTGCATTGATTCTGGAATTGTATTTCATTACTGTGTGCTGCAGTTAGTTTGTGCATTGTGAACTGCTAAAAACTGCAGGGTGTACCAGGGCTTCTATAGTAAGCCTGGTGTTTCTGTGGACCTAGGCTTGTACTGCTGGCATCACTGTAGGGCAGAGTCAATTTCACAAAAACAAAAAGAAACATAGTGACAAGGCATTTGGATTTTGGCAATATGCATTGCTAACAGGATGTCTTGGGGGAAGGGGAAACACAGTATGTATATTGAGTACTAATAGGTTTCCAGGGTTTTAAATAATTGATTAGCAGTTTTTTCTTTGGGACTACACTAACCGTACAGAAAGTATTTATATAGATTTTCTAGAAGTGCTGTGTTTGTTAAACACAGTGAGGCAAGAGCTATGCATTTTCACAAAGATTTAGCACTTTTATGAGCAAAACGCTGATCGGTTTTTGGAGTTAAACCCCTGGTTTCCCTTGCAACATTGTTGCAGCTGTATGGTAGTATACAGTGTGAGTCACTCCCCTATCCTACAATGATGTTATCAGGAGCTAGCAGCCCAGCAGCTGAATAGCAATGGTAAGTGCAGCAGGGCTCAAAAACAAATCCAAATTATGGAAGGCAGAGTAAACATAGGCCAGAAATAACAAATGTACACACCTTTTCAGGTCTAGTACTGCATATAATGACTACACGCTGTAACTTTTTAGACCATCACTGAAGTTCCTCTTTAAAAAGTGTCTAAAATGTTCAGAAGTGTTTGCCAAAGCAGATAAGCATGATTTTATGCCTAGTCTGTCTTGGGCAAAAACACTTCTCTGCTGAGTGTGAAGTCTGCAAGTCTTTCCCTCCTAAGATGATTGAAAAACATTGGGAAAGACTGCAAAGAAAAATGGAATAGGGGTCCATGGGCTCTGACCAGCCCACCCCTTCTAAATCTTTGGCTGAACCTTTCAGGGCCACAAAAGAAAACCCTGATATGGATAAGGGCCCTGGTAAGAGACATTGAACCAACTGACTCTTTGTTGCCTGCCAAGAAAACTAAGCACATTGAGACTCTGGCTGGAATGCCACAAGGGGCTCACAGAGTGCCTGCTCCTCCTACACCAATGTCTGCTGATTTAGCTTAGGCTCTGGCTTTGTTACAGATGCTGCAGGGCTTATCCCCTCAGCAGCCTGTTGCAACTCCTGTAGAGAAACCATCTGTCTTTGCTCTACCCTTAACTACTGAAACTGTGGAGTTTGGTCAGCAGGAAGATTTTGAGGCAGAGGAGGGTATTGAACCTGAAGTCTACCCTGAACAGGAGTTTGGTTCACCTCCCAGACCTACTAATAATTATTCCTCACACTTTTTTCCTTCAAAAAGAAAATGGTTGAATCTCTGGACCTTGCCACTGAAGAACATACTAACAAGCCAGCAGAAGAAGGCCATTTGGTCTATCAAGTCTGCTCGTATTGCATGGTCCACAGCATGAGCTAATGTCCCTGCCCTCCATCCCCACTCCTCCTATCCTCCCTACCCATGATTCTTATCTTCCTCCTATGCCTATCCCAGCCTTTCTTAAAGCTGCTCACTGTCTTTAACGAGATGACCTCTTCCAGCAGCGCATTCCAAGTATCCACCACCCTTTCTGTGAAGAAGTGCTTCCTGACATCTCTCCTAAACCTCCCACCCTTCAGCTTAAGACTGTGCCCCCTGTGATATGGTTGCCACTCAGCTTAAAGAGACTTTCCTTATTAACATTATTTATCCCTTTCGAGTACTTGGATGTCCCAATCATGTCCTCTCTCTCTCTCTCTCTCTCTCTCTCTCTCTCCTGTCTTTCAGGGAGTACATGTTCAGTGCCCTCAACCTCTGCTCATATGCCTTGCCCTGCTGACCGGCTGTCATCTTTGTAGCCCTCCTCTGTATCTTCTCCAGCAGGTTATTGTCCTTTTTGAGGTGTGGGCACCAGTTCTGAACTCCATACTCTAGATGTGGCCTTACCAGTGACTTGTACAAGGACAGTATAACCTCCTCTCTCCTACTACTGATCCCCCTAGTTATGCATCCCAGCATCTTGTTTGCCTTTGCTGCTGCTTTCTTGCACTGTGTGGAGTTCTTCAGTTCACTAGTGATCATCACTCCCAGGTCCTTCTCCTCCTCCTCTGATGTAGCTACTCTGACTCCACCCAGGTAATACTCTGTCCTGGGATTCTTGGCTCCAATATGCATAACTTTGCATTTCTTGGCATTAAAGTCAAGCTGCCAGATCCTGGACCACCTCCCCAGCTTTTCCAGATCTTCCTGTAGGTCACGTATCCCTTCAGCTGTGTCCACTCTCCCACAGAGCTTGGCGTCATCTGCGAATAGGCACATTTTGCCTTTAATGCCATCCCCAATGTCATTGATGAAGACATTGAACAACACTAGCCCTAGCACGGAACCCTGTGGGACTCCACTGGTTAAATCTCTGGTGCCAGATAACTCCACCCCCCCCACCACCATCTGAGTTCTGTCCCTCAGCCAGTTTTCCACTCATCTGGCCATCTTCTCCCCAACTCCAAGATCCACCAACTTCCTGGTCAGCCTTTTGTGGGGTACAGAGTCAAAAGCCTTACTGAAATCAAGATAGAGGATGTCTACTGCTTGGCCCCTATCTACTGTCTTAGTGACACAGTCAGAGAAGTCAATCAGATTTGTTTGTCATCCCCCCCCCATGAACACATGCTACCTCTCATCCTGGAGACCATGCTCCCCTAGATATGCCACCAACCTTTCCTTTAGTATGGTCTCCATGAGCTTTCCCACAATGGAAGTCTGACTGACTGACCTGCAATTCCCTGGATCATCCTTGGGATCACTTCTGTAAAGGGGCACTACATATGCTGTTCTCCAGTCCTGTGGTACCACGCCTGACTCTAGTGAACTATCAGATAGGTCTGCTAGTGGCCCTGCTAGCTCCTCAGCCAGTTCCTTTAGTACCCTTGGATGTACTCTGTCTGAGCCTGGTGATTTGTCCACTTTCAATGCCAGCAGACCCTCCCTCACTCTATCCTTCTCTATCACTACATCTGTGTTTCTTCCCCCCCACGCTCCTCTTTTTCCCCTTCTGAAGGCGCTGTTCCATCCTTCTCCATGGTGAAGACAGAACAGAAGTATTCATTTAGTATCTTTGCTTTTCCTCCATTATCCTTCACCTACTCCACCCCTTTTTTTAAGCCTAACAATCTCTTCCTTCTTGACCCTTTTCTCACTTATATAGTGAAAGAAAGCCTTCTTCCCCTTCTTAATTCCTTCAGCAATTTGCAGCTCCTTCTGTGCCTTTGTTTGCTGGACTTCCTTACTTGCTTCACTAGCCAACCTTAGGTAATTTTCCCTATCTACCTCTCTTCTGGTCTTCCTGAATTTTCTATAGGCCAGCCTCTTTTCTCTTACTGCCTTGGCAACCCCAGAACTGAACCAGCTGGGTGCCTTGGCCCTTATGGTGTTCTCCCTGAGCCTAACACACTCATCTGTGGCAACCAGTATTCCTTCCTTAATGAGGACTACTATTTGGTCCATCCCCATATCTGCTCTGATGCCCACCAGATGGCTCCTTAGAACCGCACCCATTTTCCTAAAGTACACCCTCCTGAAATCCAAGATTTTGGTCTTAGTCAGGATGCTTTCCCTGCCCATATCCAAATGGAACCCCACACTGCAGTGGTCACTTCCGCCCAGTGGCTCCCTGACCATTATTTCCTGTACATGCTCCCCATTTGTGAGCACCAGATCAAGAATTGCCTCAGCTCTTGTTGGTTCAGTGACACCCTGAGTCAGGAACCCACTCTGCAGTCCTTCCAGGATCACCTAACTAAGCACAAGTTGTGGATGATATCCTCCAGTCCACCTTGGGCAGGTTGAAGTCTCCCACAATTACCACCTCTCCTTTCCCCACAGCTTCCAATATCTGTGAGATCAGTTCTGTGTCTCTTTCTTGGTTTTGACCAGAAGAGGTGCAAGATGAGGAGGAAGCTCAGTACATGGAGTTAATGGGGTTAACACCCACCAGAAGTCCTGCTTCCTATTTACACGTTTTCAAAAAGGACGATTAGAAATTCTTAAAGCACCTTACACTATCACACCTATTGATGGGAGAAGTACCAGTTGGATAGGTCGGGGTGGAATTTTTATTCACCCACCCTGATCATCAGGGAATTGTGCAGTAGGCTGTTTGTGAAAGGGCTAAAGTACCTCTGGCCTTTCATGCCCCTGAGAAGGATTCTAGAAAAATTGATAGGTACACTTTCTTTGCCATACTATCTGCTTCGATTGCAGTCGTACAAGCCAGTTGTCCGGCATATGCAGCCGTCTAACAGAAGGCTGTGTGGCAGTCCCTCCTGGATGCTGCTGAAACTAGCCATTCCACACCAGTGTCAGCACTAGTGGATCCTGCTAAGTTAGGCTTGGAAGCCTGTAAGTATCCGTTCCAGATGGCAGCTGACACACATGATACAGCTGAAAGGTGAATGGCAGTTACTGTGGCCATGAGGAGATTTGCCTGGCTTGGAGCTACTAACCTCATTCAGGATACCCAGAACAAGGCCATGGACTTTCCAGTTGAAAATAAGTTACTTTTTGGAGTTCAGACTGAGGCCTTCATGAAAAACGTGGATGAATACAAAGCCACCTATCGCAGTAGCTCTGTCAAGGAGAAACCTTCACTCTCTTTTTCTGCATATGGAAGGGGTGACAGGGATAGGGTTTCTTATAGAAGACCTTTTTACCAGGTACAGGCTGTGACTCAGCAGCAGTACTAGCCCCAGCAGGTTGGTTTCTTTAGAGCTAGAGGCAGAAAGGGTACCAGACGTGGCTGCCAATCTGCCCAGCCTCAACAATAGCCCAAACAAAATCCCTGATATCCCATCAGGCAGCCTCCCCAGTACTTGTAGGGGGCAGACTGGCTCACTACTTCCAGGAATGGCTAAAGATCGCCACAGACAAGTGGGTCCTGGAAGTGGTGAGTCAGTGTTTGCCCCTAAGTTTCAAATCCTTTCCTCCTTTATGAACAAGACTGTTCAGGGCAGCTTCTTTCACAGAGAGAAAGCTGCTGGAACAGCAGGTTCAGACTGTGCTCTTAAGAGCAATAGAGCCTGTCCCTTCGAGGCAAAAAGGACAAGGATTCTATTCAAGGTACTTTCTGACAACAAAGAAAAATGGAGTGGTGGCCTATCCTAGACCTTAGACTATTAAACGAGTACCTGGTTTCAAATGGTCACACTGGCCAAGATTCTGCCAACACTACAAAAAGGAGATTGGCTAACCTCCTTAGACCTAATGGATGCATACTTACATATTTCTGTAAGAGAGTCGCACAGAAAATACCTAAGGTTCAGACTCCCTTCAGGCCACTACCCATTCTCAGCACTACCCTTTGTTCTCACTTAAGCACCAAGAGTGTTTACCATGTTCCTGGCAGTGGTGCTGGTGCACCCAAGAAGACTAGGTGTTTCAATTTTCCCTACCTGGACGATTGGCTAATTGTGGGAAAGTCTAACCAGCAGATGAGGGAGCACCTACAGGTAACACAGGACCTGTTGCAATCCTTAGGGTTCCTCATCAATGCCAAACAGTCAGTTCTGACCCCTGTACAGGATAACAGTTCATAGGTACATAATTGAACACCATTGTGGGAAGAGCTGATCTCTCCAGGAGAGAGTAGCTGGTATTCTGCAGCTGGCAGGTTCGTTCATCCTGAGCAAACCAAAGCCAGCAAGACAGTTTCTGCAATTGCTAGGCCACGTGGCCTCAGCAACAGGCACAGTCCTGCATGCCAGGTTTCAAATGAGAGCTGTTCAGTTCCACCTCAAGGCACACTAGTGCCAGAGGCGGGATCCTCTCTCAAAACCCATCCCAGTAACAAAGGAGTTACTGCAGGCACTCCAGTGGTGGATGGAACTGGACAACCTAAAGGAAGGAGTCCCCTTTCTGCAGGAATCTCTGTCACTAATTCTCACAACAGATGCTTCCTTGCTAGGGTGGGGTGCTCACTAAGGGGAGCATACCACCCACAGCACATGGTAAAGTGCAGAACCCCTCCAGCATATAAACTTGCAGGAGCTGAGAGCAGTTTATCTGGCCCTTCAGGCCTTCTCGCACATGATCCAGGGAAAGGTGGTACGATTTCTTCCCTTAGCTTCACCCTTGACACGGGTGCGTCTGCTGCTTCAAGAAGCCGGGCGGGCCCCTTCTGTCCGCCGGCTGCCTTCCTCGCTGCACTGCCCGCTGTTCACCAGACCGAAGCTTCACCCTTGACACGGGTGCGTCTGCTGCTTCAAGCAGCCGGGCGGGCCCCTTCTGTCCGCCGGCTGCCTTCCTTGCTGCACTGCCCGCTGTTCACCAGACTGAAGCTTCACCCTTGACACGGGTGCGTCTGCTGCTTCAAGCAGCCGAGCGGGCCCCTTCTGTCCACCGGCTGCCTTCCTCGCTACACTGCCCGCTGTTCACCAGACCGAAGGTACGCTGCAGAAACTTGACTGTCTAGAACCATCGACTCTGCCTGCTGACGGGCTGCTGCAGTTCTTTAATTCTTTGCTACTGCTGTTTCCTTTCAGGACCTTAAGCTAATGTTATATTCTGATTGTGGTACTTGTTAAGTCTCTCCAAATTATCTTGTAAATCCTAACTTAAACGCGAACCTAAGCTTGTTTACAGCAATTTTGCACTGTAAGGGTAGTTTGAAGTGCAAGTTCATTTAGGCTGCAGGTTTGTAGATTGTAAAATCTTTTTGTTTTAAGGTCCAGTGGTAAGCTACCCTGGATCAGAAAGTAAGTTTAAAGTGATACAGTTTTTTTCTGTTTAGCCCAGATTCCATTTGGGTCACAGTTGTAAGCTTTGCTCTGCAAATAATTCAGTTTCTCTTTCACTTTCTGTCCTCCTGTCTCCTTGCTGCTTGAATTTTTGCGTGCACCCTCCCATCCCCCACCTCCAGCCTTTATTAAATACTCCCCCTCCCCCCTCAGCACAACCCCTAGCAATGTTCATCCTCCCCGCTCTCTAATATTGCAACTCCTCTTAAAGATACAGAGTGCAGCTATTAGGCCTAACACTTGTTCTGTCTTGCCTTTAAAGACATTTTCCTATTTTCACCACCTGCTTGCCTATCAGCATTGTTTAGTTCCTGCTCTGCTATCTGCTGTCCCAACGCCTTCAACTACTGCAAGCTGCTGACGAGAGGAGGGGAAGCGTGGGTGACCTACACCGAGGCCCCCCCAGCGCGATAGTTGTGGTGATCTGTTCCTTTTGGGGCCCTACCATACGGGGTGTCCTGGTTTGCCCCTTTTACAGGTTTCCAGGAGCCCTGGTTTGCTCCTTTTCTAGGTCTCCAGTTGCCTATAATCTGTGGGGTGGTTACTACTGTCCTTACCATGGAAGAACTGGAAGCCACTTCTCCTGTGTTCAGGAGGGGGCGGCAGGTAGGTTTTATGACACTAATAATTATGATACTGGCCCTGGGGCTAGTCCTCCTTTATTGTGCTACCTCGACTCCTAGCCTATTTATTGACCCAGGGTTGTGGCCCTCCTCCCATGATGATACTGATTTCTCCTTTTCCAACCAACTTGTAACTAAGGTAATGCACTACGGTACTGTCCTTAGCCTTGACACTAGATGCCTTATGTTATGCGGTCAGGGTGAAGAAAGTCCAGAGCATGCACAGGCCTGGAGGTAGGCCGCTCGTAAGATTGCTCCTCCCCTGGCCAGCCCTATTCTCACTTGTAATGGCTGGAGATATTGAGCTTAATCCTGGGCCATCTAAGCTGATCTCTAATATTCCCGCCACCTGGAATGGGACTAAGAGACTAAAAATAGTGCATATGAATATTAGGAGCTTGCTTCCTAACCGAGATGATCTCCTAGCGTGGACTGAGCTATACAAGCCAGACATCCTAGGGATAACTGAGACTTGGCTCAAACCCTCGATTCCTGACTCTGCCTGCTTCCTAACAGGATACGAGTTCATTTGTCTAGACAGGACTGGGGTAGGAAGGGGTGGCACCTCATCTACTACAGATCCCTTCTGAAAATCTCCTGGTGGCACAGAGTAAACCTGATCATCCACCTTGTGAGTTTCTTCATGTGCTCCTGCTGGGCGATGCTAAGAAGCTGCACTTGGTGTGCGCCTATAACCCCCTAGGAGGGTCTGACAGGACTCACTTACCTCTTAGATGCAGTTAGGCCCAGTATAGGTGACAATGAACTCATTATTATGGGTGATATCAACATGAACTGGGAGTGTGGCAATATTAGGAAATGCGAATCACAACTTGCCTGCCTATCCCTTAACCAACTAATCCATGACCCAACGAGACAGGCAGCCAGTGGTTCCTCAGGTTCCCTGCTGGACTGGATCCTGACCAACCGGCCGGAGAGGATTGCCTCATCAGGCACGCTATCAGACTCCATATCTGACCACTCCCCGGTATACTGTGTCTGGAAAATCCCCTTCCCTAGAATTCCACACAAAATCATTCAAGTCAGAAAATAGTCCAGTTTTGACCCTGAGGCTTTCCTGGCCGATCTAGGATGTACTGACTGGACCAGGGTGCTTGAAGCCTCTGACCCTCAGTGGCAGCCTCCTGCTTCATACATTCCTTTGGTGTTCTCCAAGATACACGCCCCAGGTCACCCGGAGGGTGAGGGAACAACCACCTTCTGGCTGAATGGTGACTTACTTGCCCAGATGCGGAGAGAGACAAATGCTGGGCAAGTACTAAGGGTTCCAGAGATTCTGCTAATCTCCTGAGATATCGGCAACTCAGGAATCGGTGTAAAAAAGCCATTGGGGCTGCCAAAAGTAACTTCTGTAAATCCGCAGTACTTAGTTCTGTCAGAGATCCTAGGAGGTTCTGGAGGAACATTAAATCCCTCGTCAGTGGGCCCTCTCACTCGGGTGTCGTGGACATGATTATTGATGGAGTCTCGTGCAGTAATCCCCACACTATAGCCGACCACCTCAATCTCCACTTCTCCGACCTTTCGGCCCTCACCTCTCGTTTCACGACCGATGGGGGTCGCTCGCTTAATATCCCTCCGATGCAGAGTGAACATCCTCCTCGGAGAGTATTTAATCTTAAGGCCGTGTCTGTCCTTGATGTTCAGAACCGCTTGGCTGCCCTCTCCCAGCACTCCAGTGCAGGGCCTGACAACCTTGAGCCCAGGCTTCTCAAGCTGGGAGCAGCTTACATTGCCCCTCTGATTGCCCATATCTTTAACCTATCCCTTAGCTCGGGATAATCCCTGACATCTGGAAGGAGGCAAGGATAGTCCCTGTTTTGAAGCAGGGAAATCCCAAACTCCCTGACGACTATCGCCCTATTGCTATTCTCCCATCCCTTAGTAAACTCTGGAAAAGGTTGTGGCGGAGCAACTCTCGGAGTACGTGGATACCCATGAGCTGCTTTCTGGGGCCCAACTTGGTTTCTGGAAGGGTCATAGTACCACTACTGCCCTGATTACTGTAACCTCTAGTATTAGATCTGCCATGGATCAGGGCAAACTGTCAGGTGCTATACTTATTGACTTGTCAAAAGCTTTTGACCTTGTCAACCATGACCTACTGGGGGAGCAGCTCAGGGCTCTCGGGTTCACTCCGCATGCCATGAGTTGGATGATGGCCTACCTAACGGGTAGAAAGCAGCGCACCTGCTTTAACAAGGTCCTCTCGGAGCCTAGGGCTGTGACCATGGGAGTTCCCCAGGGATCGGTACTTGGACCTCTCCTATTCTCACTTTTTATTAATCAACTCCCATGGTTGACCTCTCGTTGCCAAGTCACGCTTTATGCAGATGACCTTGTGCTAGTGGCCCATGCTCGTAATGCTGCTGACCTTAACCAGTGCCTAGCTGAAGACTTCAGCAGAGTCTCGGCCTGGATTACCAACCATAGACTGATATTGAATCCTAACAAAACTCAGGCCATGCTCTTTGGTTCCACGGCCAAGTTAAAAGCCCCATCAGCTACTCTCAAAATAGCTTGTGATGGAGGCCCCCTGTTGCCAACAGCGAGCTCAATTAAATATCTTGGGGTCACCCTCGACCCACAACTTGACATGGGAAGCATATCCAAAACATCTGCAGAACCACCAGGTGTAAGCTTGGCCTTGCCTACAGGGCCAAATACAGCCTGACTCCGGGAGCGAGGCTGGCACTTGCTAGGGGAGTGCTTCTCCCCTCCCTTAGTTATGGATACCACCTATTTGCCAGGTCACCTCAAATCCATCTTAATCGGTGGAACACAGCATATAATGATATCTGTCGGTTTGCACTTGCTGCCCCAAACTCACCCACCGATGTGAGCTCTATGACAAACTCAGCTGGCTCCCCTGCAGAATTCCTGATCCTTGGTGTAAACTTCACCAGGAAAGTGCTTGCCAGGCATACCTGGGACTGGCGATCTCCTCCCAAAACTGGACACCATCCCCTACCAGCTCAGGTCACAGACTGACGAGTTGCTAAAGTTCCCCTACTCAGACCCTTATGGGGATTGTGACTTTGCCGCTTTTGTGCCTAGGCTCTGGAACTCCATTCGGACTCTGTCTGCCTCTGCCCCTTCCCATGGGATCTTTTGCTCCTCCCTGTGGTCCCACCTAAAACAAACGACAAGAGTGACTGCTCTAGTCTGTGTAATGTAATACTCTGCAGTCCACTATTGTCCACTCTGAGTCCATGATGGTCTATGAAATATGTATTCAGTGATTCTAATGTCTATCTGTGTCCTGTAACAATTTGTACTGTGTGGCAGTTTCTCTACCCTATACAAGTCGTTATAGCTGTTTTTACTGTATCATGCTGTTTCTCCAATGTTGCCATGTATGTATACTGTATGTTTTGTGCTCTCCGGTCGCTCCTGAAAATAGGCATGCTACTTGTCTAGTGTACTTACCCGGTAAACAAAAGCTAAATAAATAAATAAAGTCAGAACTGACAATACCACAACAATGTACTACATCAACAAGCAGGCAGACACAAGGTTCAGCCCTCTGCACAGAGGCAGTGAGAATCTGGAGTGTAGCTTACTCTGTACCTCCTTACATGCCATCCATCTGTCTGGCAAGGACAACACTTTGGCAGATGCCTTGAGCAGAATAAATCAGGCTCATCACGAATGGACACTGAACAAGAAGGTGGTGGGTGTCCTGTTCAGGTGGTGGGGCACCCCAGAAATAGATGTGTTCGCATCCCACCAGAACCACCACCTGCCTCTGTACTGCTGCAGGGCCCCTGGCAAGGGAACAGTTTCCCTGGATGCCCCAACTCTGGATTGGACAGGGAGGCATCTCTATGCCTTTCCTCTCTTTCCCCTGCTACTCAGGGTGCTCATCAAGCTCACATCACAGCCAGCCTCAGTGATCTTGATTGCCCCAGACTGGGCCAGACAGCCTTGGTACTCTCTACTGCTCTCTCTGGCCAAACCAATTCACCTCCCCCCAGAGGTACAACTGGCTGATCTCCTTCCAAGGGAGGGTCATGTACCCCAAACTCGGGTCCCTCAGACCCAAGGCATGGCTCTTGAGGACTTAGAGTATGCAGGCTTGCAACAGTCTGCGGGCATCCTGGAGGTTCTTAGAGAGTATAGGAAACCTTCCACCAAAAAAACCTATGCCTCAAAGTGGGAAAAGGTTTTCCGTGTGGTGTACGCATAACAGTGTGGTCCCAGCTCTAGCTGGTGTACCAGCCTTGCTGGACTATTTAGCACACCTGCATTCCCAGGGTATGCAACATTCAACCCTGAAAGTGCATTTGCCTTCAGTATTGGTCTACAGTTCGGCTGGGAAGGATGCCCACTTGGCATCAAATCCTGTCTTCAAGAGATTTTTCAAGGGGTTGTCCCACCAGTACCCCCCTCACAGGCAGCCAGTACCAGCTTGGGATCTAAACATTTGCATTGCTAAGCTTGTGCTTCCCCCTTTTGAACCCATGGTCTCTGCAGAACTCAAGTTTGTTACTCTGAAAGCAGTTTTCCTGGTGGCCATCACTGCTGCCAGAAGGATAAGTGAGCTCCAGGCCTTGTGTATTGAGAAGGATTATATCTCTCTTCACAGGGACAAGGTAGTGCTGAGAACAAATAGAACATTCCTTCTCAGTGTGGTCTCAGACTTCCATTTGAATCAGTCTGTCACCTTGCCAGTCTTTTTCACTGAGCATTCTAGCTCAGAGGAACATAGACTCCACAGTCTGGATGTAAAAAGAGCATTGAGTTATTGCGTGACTCACACCAGAGACCATAGACAGGATAAACGGCAGCTTTTCCTCACCTATGGAGAGATAGCTAAAGGGAAACCTGCCACTGAAAGAACCATATCGATGGATAGTTTAGTGTATCCAGTTTTGCTACTCAAAAGTAGGCAAGGAAGCTCCAGCTGGTCTCAGGGCTAATTCCACAAGGGGTGCAGCTGCCAGGGAGGTTCCCCTACTGAAAATCTGTAAAGCAGCTACTTGGAGGTCAGTTCACACCTTTACAAAGTATTACAGCCTGGACATCCAGTTCAGAAATGATGCCAGGTTTTAGCACAGCAGTCCTGCAGTGTCGTTTTCCTAACTGGGTTCTGTGCCCACCTCCAAAGGTACTGTTTCGTAGTCTGCAAGAAGTAATAATATGAGTGGATTCCTGGGGTTAGAAGAAAAAAAATAACTCGCTTGTAGTAATCTTGTTTCTTCCAATGGGATCCACTAATATATTATTACTTTCCCTCCCTCCTTTACCTCCTCTGCAAGAACCAAACAGGCCTTTTCAGCACTGACTAATCAGCTGGAGGGGTTTGCCAGCTGTTGGTATCTTCTTGATTTTAAATGTTTTTACAGCCTTGTAGATTTGTTTCCCCTTCTCAGGTGAATCTGACATTGAAAAAGGAGGTTTCGGTGGTTTAATGATTGTTAGTTGCTCCAGCTGGGGCCATTTTTTTTTTATATTCGTTCTAATTAGATATTAGTAGGGCCTCTTTGCAGGCTGTAAAGAAATCTGAGGGTCAGAATCTGGGCTGGCAGTATAGCCTAGAGGTTAGAGTAATGAGCGGTTACCAAAGACATAAATAAACAAAATCTACGCGATTGAACTGTGCCACTTTTGAATTGAATGCATGAGCTAAAGATTTTATTTATTTAATTCATATATCGGATTTACAACCTTTGAGTCAGAGACTCATTTACAAAGGCACCTCATCGCAGGGAGGGGAACAATCTATATGTGAAGTAAGACAGCGGAGAACAGTACAGGTGAAATACATGCAACATACAATACAGAATCATCAAAGTGCCATCTAAACATTTGGGTTTCTAGAGAGCACACAACAAAGTCACTGGGTTCCCAGAGGGACATGTAGGATACAGTATGTGGTATACAGTTTGATGGTAGGCAAAACAAGAGCACTGTTATATACTTAGTCCTGTAGGAGCTGGTAAGTCTGGAAGGCACTCACAGTAGGTCCTAAGATAGACACACACATCTCCGTGAGCTAACGAAGTGTTTGCGAAGGGCGATTTTGAATTGGCCAATTTTAGAGGCGCTAGTGACGTGCGAGGAGAGGGAGTTATACCAGGACGGTGCTCTATGATGAAAGGATCTTTGGGCGAGGGAGGTCCTGACTCTAGGCACCTGGAAGGTGACACTGGTAGCCCTACGGGTAGCGACCGAGTGGGAGGCCTGCGGAAGCAGTGCGGTGACACCAGGGGGACAAAGCCCAAGTAGAGACTTTTTGGCTAGTATGCAGGTGTGATATTGCACCCGTTCTTCAAAATTGAGTATGTTAGTGGTGGAGTAGAGTTGGCACATGTGCGTTCTACTTGGGGCACCAGTCAGGAGCCTGCAGGCTTTGTTGATAGAGGTCTGGATTTTTGCGAGGGCAGTGGGGTCAGCGACAGCATAGGTGGGGAGTCCATAGTCAACCAGTGACAGGATGGAGGAAGTGATTGCCAGCCTGTAGGGCGAATTCGGGGAGGCAGTCTTTGTGGCGATAGAGAAGCCCAATCCGGGCATTCATGGCCGAGGATAAGGCATGGATATGGGCATGGAAGGAGAACGCAGAGTCGAAGGTGATGCCCAGGTATTTGTACGTGGCTACCTGTTCAAGGGGGTGAAGGGTACTGGGAAGGATGCAAAGAGGAGCATTTTTGGAGTTACTTTGTCGGTGGGCAAAGATCATGGCCTTTGTTTTCTTGAAGTTCAGGACCAGGCGATAGTCGAGGAACCATTTTTCAGCTTGGTTGAAGGAGAGTTGCAGGGAGCTCTGGAGTGTGAGTGGGTCGGGGTGGGAGGCGACTAGGGCTGCATCGTCAGCATATAGTAGTAGCTTGCCTGAGCAAGAGCTGGGAAGGGTGTTTAAGAAGAGACTGAACAAAGTGGGGCCCAAGATGGAGCCTTGGGGTACTCCAGAGCGTACGGGCAGTGCCGTAGACAAGCTACCATGTAATTTGACATGTTGGGATCTGTCACAGAGGTAGCTGGAGAACCAGGTCAACGGACCGGTTGAGAACCCCAGTTTACCGAGGGTTTCCATCAGTAATGGGTGGCTCACAGTGTCGAAGGCCTTGGACAGGTCGATGAACACTGCCCCGGCCAGCTCTCTGGCATCTAGTGCCAAGTGTATATAGTGGGAGAACCCCAGCAGAGCTGTGGTAGTGCTGTGACTAGAGTGGAAGCCATGTTGTTCAGAGCACAGAATGTTGTGGGTGGAAAGATAGTCTGCAGTTTGGATACTATTTTTCCAGGGCCTTAGAGAGAGGGGGGAGGATGGAGATAGGTCTGTAATTGCTTGGCACTGTGCGGTCTCCATTCTTGTGTATAGGGGTGATTTCAGCCTGCTTCCATGCATTCGGGAATTGGCCGAGGCACAGGGAACGGTTAATAAGGTCTGTGAGGGGGGCTATCATGACATCCAATGTTAGGCGGAGCATTCTGGAGTCAAGGGGGTCGCAGCTCAGGTTATGGGAGGAGAGGGCTTTTAGGAGGATCGGTTTTGCGTCCTGTGGGGAGATGGATCTAAAGTGAAAAGGGGGGACGAGAGATATCTGGGTAGTTGGTTACTGGGATGGGGTCAAAGAAGTGGGACGGTAGGATAGCACTTAGATCAGAAAAGGATGCGTTCAGGCAGTCGGCAACACAGGAGGGATCCATCTTAATAGTGCCATTTATGACCATCTGAAAGGGAGGAAGGGTGCTGGTTGTACCATTTTAACTCCTTCATGTTTTCCCAGAAGGATCAAGCAGAGCCCCAGGAGGAAGTCAAGATGGATTGGTAGTAGAAGGCTTTTGCTTGCTGTATGGCCCAGGTGCACTGGTTGTGAGCTGTATTATAAGCTTGCCTGTCTGCTGGCCTGCCAGTTTCAACAGCAATGCTCCAAAGGTTATCGCGCTGCTGAAGTTGTTGGATCAGGGAGGGGGAAATCCAGGCAGCAGTGCATCTCTTAGTGTGGGTGTTGATGACAGGGGCGAAGACGTCGCAGGCCTTACAAAAGGCACTGGTGAGAAAGGCTAGGGCGATATCTATATCTGTTGCAAGGGAGATCGGGGACCAATCGAGCTGGGCAAGGTGCCGCTTAAGTTTGCTTAGTCCTCCTGGGGGAAGCGACGGGGGGTGGCTTGGTGCGTGGGTTTGAGTGTGGGGGAGGACCAGAAGCAGAGAATGGGTGAGTGGTCACTGAGGGAGTTGGCAGACATTAAGATCCTTTATTTTGTGTGGGCGTTAGAGAACACAACGTCAAGTAGTGAGCTAGTCCCACTTGACGGGTTAATTCTGGTGGGTTGAGTCACTAGTTGAGCTAGGTCTAGGGCTGAGAAGTTGTCCTTAATCGGTGTTGAGTTGGGGCCCAGCCAGTTGATGTTGAGGTCACCTAAGATGAGCTGTTCAGCCTTGCATGGCAGGGTGGTGAGGTAGTCGGTGAGGGAGAGGATAGCTTGGCTTTGCTCACGTGGGGGTACATAGGTGGTTGTGAGGTAGAGAGGGCCTCGTCCAGGGTCAGGGGTAATTTTTATTGTGATGGCTTGTGCTCCATGGCCAAGGTTAGGGGCAGGTAGGGCATGACCCAGGAGAGAGTTTGTAAGGTAGACAGCGCATCCACCGCCACGTTTGCCCACGCGATCCTCTCTAAAGAGGGCAAAGCCAGGGAGGGAGACAGTCGAGTCCGGGGTCGAAGGTGAGAGCCAGGTTTCAACTATGGCAAGAATGTCGGGCTTATGTTGGGAGACCCAACATTGGAGTGCAGCCATCTTCCTTGGGAGACTGCAGATATTCATGAAGGCAATGCGAAGTCCCTGCCCTGAGGGGGGCGATGCAGTAGGACCTGGACCGGGGTTGGGGTGGACATTCCCAGAGAGCAGGAGGAGTAGTATGATGAGACGGGGAAGGACTCGGCAGTAGTGGTGGGGCTGGCTGAGCAGACGCGAGGATCTGGGGGCGCAGCAGGGGATGGGTAGGGAGATAAGAATGGGCAGAGCCTGGACAGGGGAATACCACCTGCTACTGTGGGCTGCAGGGGTATGGGTACTGGGGGTGAGATGGGGCAGTGGGTGGCCCAGTGTGTGTGGCGTGCCGATGGAGAATGGGTGGCAGATGAGGGGTTTGGGGCGGGGGATGAACTGTTCTCACATGTTCATATAGAGGGAGTTAGCAAGATTTATGGTAGTCATTTTTGGGGGGAATGGACAAAAGGAGCAGTGGAGAACCCAAGGCACAGAGTAGGCATGTTTGTTGAGTTGCTATACGAGAGGGATGAAGGCTTAGGCAAGCAGGATCCCCCTAGTGTTCAGCCAGTATAACCTGCAAGTGGAAAAATGGGCTGATTGGTTTTGGAACCACACGTGATATTCCTATAAAAAAAAAAAAAAAAAAGAGCCAACCAAGGGGGGTGGTGGGGAGCCGGCACGCAGTGCTGGTGGGGTTTAAACAAAGCGCCTGCAGCTCTTGCTCCTTCTGCCGCGTACCTGAATTCTGTGGGGATGGGGGGGCACGGTGGCAAGTCCCGGACCCACGGAGGCTGTCTTGTGCTGTGGGGAGGGCGGGCAGTTTCCTCTATCCCTCGCGACCCTAAATGTGCCTCCAAGGAGCTGCAGAGAGAGGAGAGAGCTTTTAAGTACCTTCACATTAGGAGGCGGGGCAGGTAAGAGGAGAGGCAAGAAATACAAAAAAAAAAGTTTGACTGGCAATCGCGATACAGGTCTACAAGTACAGTTGCTGATTAAATAGGCATCTGTGTGAGGTAGGCTGGCTAGTAATTGATACAGTAGCTGGTTTAGGCAGTAAACTAAAGAACAGTCCCAATTGGCGCCATATTCAAACAAAGCGATTGCAGCTCTTGCTCCTCTGTCACACCTGAATTCTGTGGTCTGTGGGGGGCGTGGCGTCCCGGACCTGCTGAGGCTGTCTTGTGCTGTGGGAGGGCGGCAGTTTCCTCCGTCCCTCGCGACCCTAAATGCGCCCAAGGAGCTGAATTCTGTGGTCTGTGGGGGGCACGTGCATGAGTCCCGGACCCATGGAGGCTGTCTTGTGCTGTGGGAGGCGGGCAGTTTCCTCCGTCCCTTGCGACCCTAAATGCGCCTCAAGGAGCTGAATTCTGTGGTCTGTGGGGGCATGGTGGGCGAGTCCCTGGACCCTGGAGGCTGTCTTGTGCTGTGGGAGGGCGGGCAGTTTCCTCCGCCCCTCGCGACTGTAAATGCGCCCAAGGAGCTGGAATTCTGTGGTCTGGGGGGGCCGTGGCGAGTCCCGGACCCACGGAGGCTGTCTTGTGCTGTGGGGAGGGCGGGCAGTTTCCTCCGTCCCTCACAACCCTAAATGTGCCTCCGATTCCATCATTAGTGTACATTCCATTTTGGATCCGGGGCAGTGCTGTCTTAAAGGAGCACTGCAAGAAGTAATAATATTGGTGGATCCCGTTGGAAGAAACACAATTACTGCAGGTGAGTAATTTTTTTTTTCTTGGGGGCTCTCCTGTCCAGGACAGGAACTGGGGAGGGGAGTGTTGCCTGTAGGCATTGTGAATTCGTCAGTGCTCACAAGGAGATCAGCATGGGCACTACGGGGCTGTGTGGCAGGTGGGGGGAGTGGCCGCCATCATCTTGCTGGCCAAGTGGGTATTTCTCGTCTTTTCTTCCATTACCCATTCCCCTCCTAAGATAGCTGCAAGCACATGGCGGCCTGGCTGGATGCACCGTGGCACGTGGTCACCCACACCACAAGGTGCACTGCTGCAACTAGCAACCAGGAGCCTCTGAAGGGCACCGCAGGCTTTGATACCCCCCCCCGGGGTGAGGAGTGTGTCCCAAGGATGCTCTGATCCCTCCCTGCAGTCTTCCACTCAAACCTGGGTTGCCAGCGTGCTGGGCAATCCCTTATTGGCCGGTGCCACAGAGCCGGCGAAACATAGACTTTAACGGCAAATAAGGACCACTTGACCCATGCCCATTTTGTCTTGCCTACACTGTTCACACAGATCATGCCTGATCTACAGTTTTCTTCCTTCTTCCTCTCCATTTTGATTGCCATGTGCTTATCCCATGCATTTTTGAACCCACCATTGTTTTTGGCCCCAACACCTCTGCTGGAAGACTGTTTCAGGAATCTGTTACTCTTTCTGTGAAGAAGTACTTCCTCACATCTCTCTTGAATCTATCCACCTCCAGCTTCAAAGCATGTCCCCTTGTTCTAGAGCATCTTTCCTTCTGAAAAATATTTCCTCTTGTACATTTACCCCGTGATATTTTAAAGGTCTTTGTCATATTCTGTTCCTGGGGTGTACATATTGAGGTCTTCGTCTCGTTTCTTAGGGCTTTCGATGCACACCCTGCACCATTTTCTATGTCCTTCCAGAGATGTGGTCTCCAGAACTGGACACAGTACTCTGGGAGGGTCTCATCAGCGATCAATACAGAGACACCACCTCCTTCTTTCTGCTGGTGTTGCCTGTCCCTAGGCACCCAGCATCCCACTAGCCCTCTCGACTGCCTGGCCACTGCACTAGTTTTCTCAGGTCTCTGTTCATCCTTTCCAACCCCCCCGGCAGTGTCCACCCAAGGAGGCAGACCTTCCCTTCCAGCTCCTCTGCAATGCCACTTATGAAGGCATTAAAGAGGACCAGTCCCAGCACTGATCACTGAGGCACCCCAGTGGTCACCCTCCCTTCTTTGGAGTGAACTCCATTTATCATCACCCTCTGTTGCCAATCTGCTAACTGATTTCTTACCTAGTTTACTACCTTTGGACACACTTCTAAGCTACCCAGCTTGCTTACTACTCTCCTATGTGGAATGGTGGTGAAAACCTTTCTGAAGTCTAGGTAGGCCACGTCCATCATTCCACCCTGATCTAAATAGTTTGTCACCCAGTCAAAGAAATCCTATCATATTCATTTGACATTACCTCTTCCTGTGAAACCATGCTGCCTCGGATCTTGTAACCCACTGGATTCAAGATATTCCATAATCCCTTTCCTTCAACAGTGATTCCATTAACTTTCCCACCACAGATATCGGGCTGACTGGCCTGTAATTGCCAGCCTCCTCCCTGCTTCCACTTAGTGGGACTACATCTGCTCTTCTAATCTGCTGGAACTACTACTGCTTCCAGTGAGCAGTTAAACAGGACTGTTAGCGGTGCAGTCAGTATTTCCCTGAGCTCCCTCAATATCCTTGGATGTGCCCCATTGCTTTGTCCACCTTCAGATTACCAAGTCTCTTCAGTACTCTCGCCTCCAAAAAAAGGACTATTGTCCACATCCCTCTCTCCAAAACTTTATTACTTTTTTTGTGGCCCCTCCCCTTCTCCTTCCTCTTTGAACACTAAACAAAAGTATTTGTTAAGAATGTCTGCCTTTTCCTCGTCCCCCTCAGCACAGTCCTCCCCCTTTCCATTTTAACCTTACAGTCCCACCCCTGGTCTTCCTCTTTTCACTTACATACCTAAAAAAATCTCTGGTCACCGTTCATTATCTCCTGGACTATTCTCGCTTCAGTTTGTCCCTTTGGTCTCCTTACTGTTTCACCTGATGTACCTCCCCTATTTTCCTCCCTCCTCATCTCCTTATACCTTCAGAATGCTACCCTTTTAGCCTTTATCTTTTTCAGCTACCTCTTTTGAGAACCACAGCAGTCTCTTTCTTGCTTTTGCTCACTTGTTTGATGCAGAGGTTTGTTGCCTTTACTGTGCTCCCATTTATCTTCGCCCACTATTCCTCCACCCCACCCCACCCATGCCATTCCCTTTGTCAGGTCATCCCTCAGGCATTCACCAGTCTTTATAAGATGCCCTCCTGAAGTCCAGGACCTTTGCCTTTGTGTGGTTCGATTCCACAACCATACTTTTATTGAATCTCACCATACGGTGATCACTGTTCCCCAAGTGGCCTCCCACCTTGATGTCCACAACATTGTCCCAGTTCATGAGTACCAGGTCCGGTATTGCTCCACCATGAGTGGGTTCACTGACTAGTTGTCTAAGGAACATCCCCTGCAGAGAGCCCAGGATGTCCCTGCTTCTAGTTGAAGCTGCTGCTGGGACGCACCAGTCAACATCTGGCAGGTTGAAGTCCCCCACCAGCAGCAGCACTTTTTTTTTTTTTAACCATCTTGCCAGTGGCTTCCATCAGTACCTAATCTAATTTCTACCCCTGTGCTGGAAGTCTGTAGATCAATCCAGTGCAAACAGTGGCTGTATTCCCTATCTCCATGATAACCGAAAGTAGCTCTGCCTCCCTCTGTATTCCCCGTTTTATACAATAGGGGTGAAGTGATATGGCATCACATAAAAATTCCTATCACAACCACAGTGTGATAACCAGATTATGCCATGTACACTGTGAAGATATCAGCCACAGTGTACATGTCACTTCCCCCCCCCTCCTCACACCACTAAACAAAAAAAAAGAAAAAAGAAAAACTGGAGCCCTATTGTATAAAATGGAGACACGATGTCCTGTGTTGTGATACTTGTGTATCACAGCTCGTGGACAGTGACCTCAGAAACCTCACTCATGGCTCCGCTATGCTACGCATGAGCCAAGGTCACTGTCCACTCAGCTAATATTCTTCAGGTGAAGCTACCTCTGGCTGGAAGATGCAATACTGAACATAGGATTTGCAAGAAAGCGAGTTGTGCTTCCAACGGAGGGAGGTGAACCTTACAATTGTCTTTGGTTTGTAGCAGATATTCTGCAGGCGGAGGCTACTTCTAACTGAAAGGTGAAATAAGGAACGTAGAATTATCAGGAAAAGACGGTCTTTCAAGCAACAGAGGGAGGTGGATCTAGCTTTACTTCTGTTACAATTCTTAAGATTTTCACTGCAGGAAGAGTTTAAAGCACAGCTGACTTACTTTGGGGCTGACTGCTTTCAGAGCACAAACCACCAGGCTGTTTTAGGGCTGGGGAAGTTTACCTGTGTCTGACTTGGATGTCTGGATTTTTCTTTGTTTGATTAGCAGGGTATTTTCTCTGTCAAATTGTTGTGTAGGGCATCTTGCTGACAGGAAGGCACTCATCGCAGTGGTGGGTCCGAGCATTTAGCTGATTGTTTCGTGAGGGCACAGTTTAGGACCCACCCCTTACCCCACCCACCCCTGGAAATAGTTCCTTTATACCTGGGGATCTGACATAATTTCAAGAGTGCAAGGTGCATATCACTGTCATATTCTCTCTAGCACACTGCACTGACAATATAAGCATACACATTGTATAATATATATATTTCTATATAACAAACCAATCACAAACACACACACACACACACAGAGACACAGACAAAAAAAAGTAGATAAACATGTGGGGAGTAGTGCAATGTAATGGCTGTGGCGCAGCAGTCTTCCGGGAGTCTTTCTGGAGGCTGAGATGCTGCCCTATTTGCAGACAGCTCTCTGCCCTGAGGGAGGAAGTTGCTCGTCTTCAGGCCACACTGGACAGTAGTAAGGGAACCTTCCCCCAGGCCCCACTGGACAGTAGGAAGGAGACCTCCCCCATCCAGGGAGCACCAGAGCCACCACCACTACTTCAGAGGTTGCGAAGAAAGCACAGCAGTTGGACCACAGTGGGCTCAGGGAGGGTGAGGATGGTGGAACAGAGGCACACCCAGTCAGTTGTTCCACTCCACAATCCATACACCTTTCTGGGGGAGCATAGCTCACCTATGGATGCACCCGCAGAGGAGACTAAGGAGGCTGAGGACAACTGTCACAAGGGAGGCCCACAGGAAGGAGGCAGAAGACACCACAGGGAAAGGAAGCAGCTCCTGGTGGGGGACTAAATTATTAGGGGGATAGAACTGGGGGGAGCAGGGAAAACTGAAGTAAGGTGCCTGCCTGGTGCCATGGCTTGGAGGGACAGGAAGCGCATCCTCAGGATCACGAGAACAGCTGCACGGGAGTCTGAGCTGGACGTCATTGTCCACCTAGGGACAAATGACTTGGCTCATCATGAGATTAGAGCAGTGCAGGAGGACTTTGTAGAATTGGGGAGGGATCTAAGACAAGTAGCACACACAGTATCCTTCTCAGAGGTGCTGCCTGTCAGTGGCATGGGTGAGGCGAGGATACTTTGCACCATGCAGTTTAGTGAATGGTTGAAAAAATGGTGTGGAGCACAGGGGTTTGGCTTCATTGGGGACTGGGGTTCCACCTGGAGGGACACCAGCCTATACTGGCAGGATGGTCTGCACCTGTCCAGGGAGGGAACAAGTCTTTTGAGCAGTCGGTTTAAATGCTTCATTGACAAGCTTTTAAACTAGTCAAGGGGGGAGGCACTGATAAGCAGCAGGAAAATCCCAGCCTCTCCCTACAAAACAGGGTACTAAATGAGAAAAAGACAGAGGTAAAAGGTCAGTGGGGGATGCTGCAACAGAAGGTAAAGCCATTCAGAAATGGAGAGCAATGAGTACCAATGCCCGTAGTCTGAGTAACAAGCTTCCTGAATTAGTGCCCTTGATGGAGGAGGAACATCTGGATATCGTGGCAGTCACAGAAACATGGTACACACAAAACCATGACTGGGACGTAAACATACCAGGATACACTATCTACAGGAGGGACAGGGAGGGTAAAAGAGGAGGAGGAGTAGCTCTTTACATAAGGGAAGGAATCAAAGCAACAGAACAAAAGGGTAAACAGGAAGGAGAAGTAGCACTGTGGGTAAATTTGGAGACCGGCAATGGCACCACAATCCGCACAGGGGTTGTATACAGACCCCCTTCTCAGGGGGAGGAAATGGACAAGGAAATGATAGAAAGTATACTTAGAATGGCAGAAAAAGGGGAGATATTGCTGATGCGTGATCTGAATATGCCAGATGTTAACTGGTGCAGTTGCAGCAGCCACTTCAAGAGTGGGTTATTCTAGATGCCCTACAGGGGGCATGCCTTAGACAGCTAGTATTGGAGCCCACTCAAGAGGGAGCAATCTTAGACCCGGTTCTCTCAAATGGAGATGGAGAGAGGATCACAGATGTAGAAGTGGGTAGCCATCTGGGAACTAGCGACCATCGAACAGTATGGTTCACAATAAACACAGCAATAGAGTCAAGCCATACAAAGGGAAAATTACTGGACTTTAGGAGGGCTGACTTTGACAAAATGGGTGAGTGCCTAAGGAATGCACTAGCAAATGGGCAGGAAGGAGGGGTGGAAGAACAATGGGGAATAATAAAAACTGCCATCACATTAGCAGTGTCGGTGGCTGAGTAGGTAGCACACTCGTCTCTGAGGCTGGGAGATCAGAGGGTTGTGGGTTCAGTTCCCCCATCTGGCACTTAGGTTAATATCCCAGTACTGACACTGTAGTGCAGCATGAGAGGGGTGCTGCACTTCTGAGGTGCTGTCTGTAGGATGAGACGTTAAACCGAGGTCCCATCTGCTTGGATTGGTGGTAGTTCAGGTGGATGTTAAAGATCCCATGGCACTTATCGAAAAGAGTAGGGGAATTTTTTATTTAAATAACAAAACAAATCAATAAAAAACAGTGTTGCCTCACACAAAAGAAAAGTACAAATCATAACAAAAGCAAATAAGTATTACAATCATACATAGCGAAAGGGTTTGTCTAATACAGAAGTGAAACTCAAATCTAATCCCATGACAAAAGGGACCCCCCCAAAAAAGTAGGGGAAATTTTTATCCACAAAATAAAGGAAATAAAATACATACTTAATAGTATTACTGCACACAAAATCATAAGACAAACTTAAAATAAACAAAAAATAAACATGTCATCAAGCATACAATACAAACTTTCATTTATAAAATCCCAAACGGAAAAGTTGAACCCCACTAAAACAGTAGGGGAAAAAATTGTTTTCAAGGAACAAAAAGCAAAGTAATACAAAAAACAGTAGTACCTCGCAAAAAGGAAGAAAAAAAATTACAAATCATAACAAAATAAATAAGTAGTACAGTCATACATCAGAAATGGCTAATACAGAAATACTAACTGGAAACAAATGCACACCATAAAACTACAGAATGGAGATCGGACAAAATTATATAAATTGTTATGAAACAGAAATGAAAAGAGTATTATATACAAAAAAAGACCAATATCCTATTCTTATTTAAAAAAAATTATAGAAAGAAAATAATTAACTATCAGGTACAAATAAAGTATCATGTTCACCCAGTATCCAGCCAAGACATATGTCTCCACCATAATTTTATAAAGATCAGGGGAGGCTGTATTGTGCTCATAGTCTCTCCATCTAAAAATCTCTTTCTGAACCATCGAAAACAAATAAGCACTAGACAGTACCTGCTGTCTTAAAGTTAATGCGCAGCGGGCTTTCCATAATTGAAACTTGACATGTCCCATAAATAACAATAATGTCCCAGAGTCGAACTGGACCCATGCAGCTGGTAAAATGTTCCTAACCCATGCATCCGGATCCTCCCTCTGAAAAGGCCCAGAGACCCAATATTTATGAAAAGAAGTCCAAAATCCAACCACATAGGGACAATCTATGAACAAATGCTGCATAGTCTCAACCACCCCACTACACGTATCACCTCTAGGGACACATTCGCTCCACTACACCCTTATGCTTCATGTTCCTTTTACCCCCAATTTTTGTGGGTAAAGCTATATAAAATCCCACATAAATGTTGGAATTCGGGACAACGAAGAAAACTTGTCATAATTTGTGTATTAGCTGAGGGAAGTATCATAAACCAGGGTTCCTCATGGAACCAGGTTAGCAACAGCCAGTCATATGCCATTTTCCGAAATGCCAGTAGTCAGATAAGCTATAAGGCAATTCCCAGAGTTTGAGTTTACCCACCACATCCTTCCAACAATTCGCTAAAAAAATTTTCACCTGTTTAGAAAGGGAGCCTGAAGAGGCCCACTGTGTTAATAGGGATCCAAACTCATCCATAACCCAGGGCACCATAATCTAACCTCATTATGAGCCAATGGGACAATATTGTGAAAAAGAAAGGTAACATGAAAAAATTATTGATTAATCATTCCTAAGCCTCCCTGGGTGATAAGTAAATAGGTAATCCTCTTTTAATAGGGTTTAGCTGACTCCCCAAAGACGCTTGAAAAAAACACTGTACACTGAAGTTTCCAGTATTTTTGGATAGGAAATACTGCCGACAAAATTGAAACAATGGTAATAGATGTGATTTTATCATATATATCCTTTACGCTTAGACACGCCAAGAATTCCATTTTGTTACCAAACCTGTGCAGTACTAATTTTTTCTTCCCAATTATAAAACTGGGGATCAGGACTACCAAAAAATACCCAAAATTCAATATAGGAGGTCACTACTGAAAATGCCATATTGAACTCCATACTGTACCTCACAACCAATGGATAAAATACTACATTTCTGTAGTTGATTACAGAACCAGTTACTTCTGAAAACACTCTCAACTCATCTTGAGCTAAAAAGGCTGATGATTTGTCTGCCAATATTAAACACAAATCATCTGCATAAGTAATAGTTTTAATCTGTAAATCTATACTACTCACGGAGAGACCCATTATATCGTCCTGTTTATTCAGTCTGTATAATAATGGGTCCAGAGACAACAAATAAAGGAGAGGACTTGGAGGACAACCCTGCCTCACCCCTCTATTGACTAAAATCTTACCTCCTATCCATCCATTCATACTAGGAAATAAACAAATGTGTTTTATAGCATATTTGCAACCATAAAATAAACTTATCTGGGAACCCATATTTAGAAAAAACTGCCCACATATAGGTATATTCAACCCTATCAAAAGCTTTAGATTGATCTATACTAACTAAATGTCCTAATAATTCTTGAGTAGTGCCTTTATGCAGAATTTCTAATAAGAATCAGGGCATCCTGTATCTCGTGAGGGTACCCCACTAAACTGTGTGGGGTGAATTATATCATTTAACGATTCACTAATCTATTCCCTAATACCTTCATCAAGATTTTACTATCGGTATTTAACAAAGTGATCGGTCTCCAATTTTTTAAATCTTCTTTATTTCCATCCTTGAATAAGAGAACTAAAACTCCTTCATACGTACTGGGTGGTAAAACTCCTGTACTAAGAGCATCATTTAACACTACCACAAGTTCATCCCCTAGTACTTCCCATATTACTTTATAAATGGCATGTGATAGGCCATCAGACCCTGGGGACGTTCCTTTAGAAAGGGTCCAAATAACTTGCTTAAGTTCTGCAGCAGTGATAGGAGAAACTAAATTTCGACCACACTCCTCAGAAATATGAGGGAGGTCACATCCCTTCAACCAGTCTGATATTGCAGCCTTTGACAAATCAGTACTTGTAAAATTTTGGAAAATACCTCCCAATTTCATTCAGTGTAGCTGGGTTGTCTGTGCACTGTACTATTAGGGAGCTGCAAGGCCTCCATAATTCTTCTGTTCTAACCTGAGCCAGGGTGTCAAAAGGAACGGTATCAGACTTTTTCCAAAACCCGTACCGCTTGCTGTTTGATCACCCCTGCATCAGTTCTTTTGGAAAACTGATAATTTATTTTTAAGAATCTTAATAGCACCCAAATCACCTTTACCCTCTTCATAGTATTGGGCCACCAAAATCCGAAGCTGTGCTCTAAGTTGCCACAAAGTGTGTTTTTTAAAAGAACCATTAAGCCTCCCCACTGACTGGAAATAAGAACGAAAATCATGTTTCGAATCTTCCCACCACTGATTTTTGTCCTCATAAAGGAAAAACACAGATTTCCTAGCTTTCATGATATATTGAAACCCTACCTGTACCATGGGTAAATCTAACAAGGAAATATTTAACTTCCAGAACCCTGGACCCCGCCTTTGTTCAGGTAGATTTCCAACTATCAAATCTAACATATGATGATCAGAAGTTGCCACATCACTAACTACGGCTTTACAAATGCTAAAACCGGCGGAAATAACGAAATAATCCGTGATGTGCGAGGGCCACAAGCATATGTGTGGGAAGCTCCTATATTACCAGACCCAAACACATCAATGAGACCTACTTCAGAAATGAGTTTCAACAAACAAGATATCACAATATTGTTTTTTCCAAATATATTACTTCCACTCTGAGGGAAAGAGCAATTAAAATCCCCTCCAAAAACAACCGGCATACTAGTAAACAAAAAAGGGTGTATGGTGCGAAAAAGCCTTACCCTTTCATATTTTAATTGGGGTGCATATATGTTTATTAACCTCATAGGTAAATTTTTCCAAACAATATCTTTATTTTATTTTATTTTATTTATTTAGCTTTTGTTGACCGGGTAAGTGCACTAGACAAATCCTGCCTATTTTCAGGCACGACCCGGGGGAAGGGGATACAGATGAATGCTAACTGACCTTGAACCAGATTAAGCTGTTGGTGGTATTTTTTAGTGAATGAGGGAAATTTGGCCAGGACACCAGGGAAATTCCCCTACTCTTTTCAATAAGTGCCATGGGATCTTTAACATCCACCTGAACTACCACCAATCCAGGCAGATGGGACCTCGGTTTAACGTCTCATCCAAAAGACGGAAATCCAATATCTAACATGAGAACCCTCCCTTCCAAAATTTCTAAATGCCTAATTATTTTTACCGGAGAAAAAAAAAAAATCCCTACCCCTGAACACTGTTCAGACCCCTGTGACCAGTAGCTATCCCCCCACAACCAACCCACAGAGTCCGCCTCAAAAAGACCTGGAGAATGCAGACGGACGTCTTGAAAAAATATACAGTCTAAATCAGATTGTAAAAGCTCTATATGTAGCCAGTCTTTAAATTCAGACTGATACTATTTACATTAAAGATGCAATGTGAAACTGATAACTAAGATCAATCATAAGTCAAAAAGTGAAAAAGAAGACACCTCACTTTATTTTGCTAGAGGCCCGGGTAATCCTACCTCTAGTTTTAGGCCCGGAGGTACCAACCCGCGGTCCACCTGGATCCAATAAATCCCCTCCCAAGAGCAGACTTCCTGCCACTTCAGTATGTTCTGTCTCCTGATCTGAAGAAACATCTCGTAATACCTCATAAGTATTTGTCTCTTCCAAAGGTTCAGATGTTTTTTTCAAACCCTTTGGCCTAACACCCTTCCCCCTCTTTGGACGAACCACAACAAAATCTTGAGAACTAGGTAAAGGATCTGACGAAATAATGGTCCCCCAACTTTTCCTGTGCAGCGGACTGTGCTAAAACACCCTCTGTTTCAACAACCAAAATGGGGGTGGGGGTGGGGGAGGTCCACATTCAGGTATTCTGCTGCATATGTCTTTCCTCAGGAGGTTGAGGCCCAGAAAACACAGTGGGGGAAATAGCCTCTTTAATATAATAATCCTGAACTCCAAAATCAGCATTTTCTGTGTTCCTGGCTGTCCAAGGACAGTCAGTAAACACATGACCCACCTCCTCACAAAGGTTACATTTGGGGTCTTGAAAACAATGTGCACTAACATGGCCTAATTCCCCACAATATGTACATTTCAATACCTCACATGTAGTACTAATGTGTCTTGTGGGTCCACATTTAAAGCACATCCTAGGCTGCCAGGATAAAACAGAAACCCCTATCCCACCTATGAAAAACAGTTAGGCAAATGAATAACATCCTGCTACGTTTGGTGTAATTTAATCCTAAACTTCCAACCCCAGTCCAAAACCTTCATCATCCAAAATTGGAGAAGGATTTCTTGAATAGTACATCGCTTTTTAACCAGTATACCACATCAGTTATATTAACCCCTCATTGCGAAAATAATAGTAATTACCCTAAAAGGTTGTTTAGTCAAGGTATCACCAGAAAATCTACCCATAAAGGGTTAGTTTTTAAATGTGAAAATCTACACCAGAATTTCTCCAGCAAAGCTGGAGTACAAACTAACATCAAGAGTACTTTCTCCTGGTGCATGGATTAAGGCATAAACCTCTGAAGGGGGAAAACCCCATGGACTGTTTAAGCAAGATTTTCCCGATGAAACGATCAGGTGTCGACTCTTTCTGTCCCACATATCGCAACCTTACTGCATTTCACGTTTCGCCAAATCGATAGTTTTATGGAAGTGGCTTGCATAAGTTTGGGGCCTGCAACAGACACCTCTGGTCTCCCAGTGAAACAGTCCTTTGATCAGATTGTGAAGAATCCAAAGTTACCCCCACCCCTGTTGTTTTCTCCAAACCCCAGAGGCAACAGTACCTGAAACAGCAAATGTCCTCCTGAATCCATCATAGAGAAGAAAGCAACGGATTTGTTGACCCTACCGGTAAACAACCCGGTCTGGCTGCTGACTCCTTGTGCAGGGACATCCATCCGGCTGAGAGGAGCGCTTTCATGCACTAGCCAGCCATCACCAAGGTTCCAATCACGCTAGGGGGCCTTTCTTCCTGGTCTGAAGTGGGATTACCATGCTCTACAGTTGCCAACACCTTCAAAGGACCCAAAGAGTTCTCCGAGAGCGGAGAAACCGCTGAACGCTTTTTTTTACGGTCATCATCTCGCTGTGCTAGCGAATCATCCAGCTGCTGTTTAATTCGAACCAATCCTCTTCTAAACACTGTTTTTTTTTTGTGTAAATCAAGTATGTCTCCGACTCTATATTAGAAATGGTATCGCAGGTGATAAGCTGGCCACCCCTCGGGTGCTCCCCAGCCACCGCATCTACAGAGACAGATACTTCAGTTGCAATATCCATTCCAAGCAGCTCCACTGATTCTTCATCCACCAACCTCACTCTTCCAGTCTCCTCCTCCACCATCTTGGTCCCACCAGAAAATGGGTCCCCTGCTCACAGGAAGCAGGAAGTAGGGGAATGTCCGGTGTCCTGGCCAAAATTTCCTTCATTCACTAAAAATACCACCAACAGCTTAATCTGGTTCAGTTTCAGTTGTTACCATCTGTCCCCTCCCCTCGCCCCTGGAAAAAGGACTTTAGGCCCAGTGGGCTTACTGGGTCAACAAAATTCAATAAACAAACAAACAGAGGTAACAAGCCTTTGTGTGAAGCAAATAAACAAAATTAAACAATGTGAGAAACCACTATGGTTCTCAAAGGAAGTGGCAGTGAAGGTTCAAGAGAAAAAGAAAGCATTCAGGAAGTACAAGGAATTGCAGAAGGAGCAGGACAGAGAACTGTATCAGTTAAAGCAGAAGGAAGCTGGGAAGGCAGTCAGAACAGCAAAGGCCCAAACCGAGGAAAAGATGGCCAACTCAGTTAAGAAGGGGGATAAAACCTTTTATAGGTACATCAGGGAGCGAAGGAAGACCAAGGGAGGGATAGTGAGGCTCAATAAAGGGGAGGGAGGTGGGCAGAGGGTGACTGTGAAAAGGCAGAGATACTAAACAAATATTTTTGCTCAGTATTTACAAAGGAAGAGGGGGAGGTACCTAAAACAAACAGTAGAAACACTCTGGATACAGAAGTTGATACCAGCCCATTTACAGAAGAAAGGGTTCTGAAATAACTCTTAAACTGAAGGTGAACAAAGCAATGGGGCCTGATGGGATTCATCCCAGAATTCTAAAAGAACTAAGAGTAGAACTAGTGACACCACTGACTACCCTCTTTAACAAATCATGGGAGGATGGGGTGGTACCCGAGGACTGGAGGAGGGCAGATGCGATTCCCCTTCACAAAAGTGGGAGCAAGGCAGAAGCATGAAACTACAGACCTGTTAGTATAAACTCAGTGATAGGCAAAATGATGGAATCACTTCTGAAGGAAAGAATTGTCTAGTACCTAGAGGCCAGAGGGGCACAGGACCCAAGACAGCATGGATTCACAGCAGGAAGGTCATGCCAGACGAGTCTGATAGACTTTTGACTGGGCACCAAAGTAGTAGAGATCTGGGAGGGGCTGTGACATGGCTTACCTAGACTTTAGCAAGGCATGACACAGTCCTCCACAAAAGATTAATATATGTTAGCCAGCCGGGAGTGGATCCCAAGATGACAGCCTGGGTAAAGAATTGGCTGAGAATAGGAACAGAGAGTAATAGTAAATGGAGTCCACTCTGAAGGTGGTGGGTTACTAGGGGTATTGCAGGATTCAGTATTAGACCGGTCCTCTTCAGTGTCTTTATAAGCCATACAGGAGGGACTGAAGGAAAAGTATGTCTCTTTGCAAATGACACAAAGATCTGCAACAGAGTTGATGCACAAGGGTGGAAAAGGATGAGAAGGACTGCAAGGAGGAATGGTCAAATGTATGGCAGCTTAGATTCAGTAGCAAGAAGTGTAAGGTAATGCACCTGGGAAACAAAACCCAGGGAAGAGTACTACAATGGGGGTGAGATACTAACAACAACAAAATGGAACGGGACCTGGGGGAGTCATATCTGATGACCTAAAGGTGGGCAAGCAATGTGAGAGGGAGTGCAAGGAGGCTGGGGGACTGGGATGCATAGGAGGCATCACCAGTAGAAAACAGGAAGTCATTATCCTCTGTACAGACAGCTGGTGAGCCCTCATCTGGAGTACTGGTGCAGTTCTGGAGACCCAATCCAGAAAGACATAGACAGGATGGAAGCTGTCCAGAGGAGGGAATTCAAAATGGTGCAGGGTCTGCACCAGAAACATATGAAGAGAGACTTAAGGAGCTTAATATGTATAGCCTCGCGGAAAGAGGGGGGGACATGATAGAAACTTTCAAGTACCTCAAGGGAATCAACAAGTCCAAGAGGGTAGCATCTTTCAGAAAAGAGATGTGCAAGAACAAGGAGCAGCAATTTGAAGATGGGGGCTGCTCAGAGGTAATTTAAGGAAGTATTTTTTCACAGAGGGTCAGGATGCATGAACGCCTTCCGGAGGAGGCCAGGAGTCAAAACAGTGGTGGAAATTCAAGTACGTATGGACAGTCATAAGGCAATTCCTAGGTGGGGTAGGGAAGAAGTGAAGGTTGGTTAACTAGATCTGCAGCTTATCCATTAAGTAGGGGAAATGGGCAGACTGGGTGGGCCAAACGGGCCTTATCTGCCGTCAAATTCTATGTTTCTATGATACAGATGGTATCACACACTGGGCCTTCACGTATCCCCTTAATCTCCATTGTTTTTATGCTTTCCCTCACATAAATCACCACATCCCCTCCTTTCAAACAACATGAAGTCTTGCTATATTATGACTATTGCAGTTTGTCCCACCATTAGAACTGCTCCGGAGGTGAAAGAGTTAACTTCCATGCCAGGCATGTAACTTGGAACGTGAGCTCGGTTTGAGAAGCTCTGTCTGGAAGATTTCAAACTGAAACTGTCAGATTCTTTACTCTACCACTGAACAGTCACTCCGGAGATTTCTCCTACTGTCTGCTCATTTCAGTTTAACAGTATTTTCTCGGGTTAAATTCAACAGCGATTATTATTATTTTAACCGCAAACCGATCGTTCAGCTCTGTCTGTGGTATTGTAAGTAATAGACAGTTTGTTTCTGTGTGGAACTTGTAAATGTTTATCGGTTCAGTTCGAACCGATCAGGTTGTTTTAAAACTTTGTTTTCAAGCATTTAAAAGCTTTTAGAGTGCGGTTCCCGGTTCTTATCGGTTCTAAAAAAAACTGATTTCATTATGTTTATTTCCACGACCCGTGACACGGTTGGGAACCGATAAGGGTGTCTTGCCTGGCACTGCCATTTAAAAGGGCAAGTTTTTGGTTAGGCTGACATTATGTCTGAGAAACCCAAAAGAAAAACTGGGTCCGCTGGGTTTCAGCACTGTAGTGTCTGTGGGGAAGCCTTTGCCAAGGCTGACCCACACACCACATGTGTATATTGTCTGGGGTTTGACCACCTCAATTCAGACTGCCAGATTTGTAAGAACTTCCCTGCAGCTACCCTGGATGAGAGAGTTGGTAGGCTCGGAGCGAGAGGCCAAAAAGTCTGCTGACCCGGATGGCCAGCCCGGTTCGGTGCCAACCGAACCAGAGGGAGTGCCCTCTGACCAGGGCGAGACTTCCTCGGGCCAACGCAAAGCTGGCTCTGAGGAGCCAGTTCCAGCAAAGAAAACTAGAAACCAGCAGGTGTGAGTCAAAATTTTCTCCAACTGCTGCAGAGATAGCTAAAGCAATACAAATTGTCCAGTCACTTTCTCGGTTCCGTCTGAATCGCCACTGTCTGGCAAAGGTCGGTTTTGCCGGTTTCACCGTTCAAGAATATGATATAGAAGAGTTTATGAACCAGAGGAGGGGAGGATGATTATGAACAGTGTGAATGTGACTTTGAGAGTCTGATGTGCCCATTGAACGACATCTCTCCAGACAGACCTTTAGAATCTCCCCTACGCTTTGAGTCCCTTCTCATTTTCTGTTTTATAAAAGGTTGCTGAAACCTCCAGCTCCCATTGGAGGAAGCTGTGGATGAGCAAGAGGAACCTGACTTTGTGGAAATGATGGATATCCCAGAGTCCAGGAGATTGTCTATTCCTTTACATAAATCCTTTAGGAAACAAACAATAAAAATTTTAAAAGCTCCTAATTCTGTGCCTCCTGTGGACAAAAAGATGGACAGGAGGTACACTTTTCAGGTCCTGATACAGAATTTCTTTCACAGAAATGCAGTCATGTTGGGGTAGTTCAGGCTGCAGCCTGTGATAAGGCTAATATTCCCCTGGCTTCACATCCTCCTGACAAGGACTCCAGGAAGATTGATGCTATGGCTAAAAAACAATACATGGCAGCGTTCTTGGGACTCAGACAAGCAAATTACATCGCTTATGTGGCAAGATACCAAAAATCTAGATGGGACACTGTCATGGCTTTTACAAACAGGCCCTGGCCAGCATGTTGGAGCTGGAGCAGGTGGCTGCTGATGGTATTGAGGCATCCAAGGTGCAATTCCATGCTGCTGTGGATTCTAATGATGTATCCTCTAGAGTCATGGCTACATCTGTGGCCTTCGTAGATTGGCTTGGCTTCAGGTGTACTAGTTTGTCACAGGATACCCAGACTAAGGCTATGGATTTTCCTGTGGTAGGAAATTCTGTGTTTGGGGAGCAGACAGAGAATTATATGAAGAAAATGGATGAATATAGAACCACTTATAGGGTGCTACAAGCCAAGGCGCGCAAGCCACCTCAGAGGCAGACCACCAGGGGTAGAGGCAGGCCTTTTCACAGGCCTTTTTACCAAACCAGGCCTCCTCTTCGGCTTATGCTCAGAGGGGTTCTTCAGAAGGAGGCAGGCAGGGGGTGCAAGCAGGCCTGCTCCCCCCTCAGCCTAAAGCTCCTGCCAAACAGCTACCCTGATGGGGTGCCCAGGGCAGTTCTCCATTACCTGTAGGGGCAGGCTGGCTTCTTCGTTCAGGACTGGGGTCTTTAACATCAGACAAGTGGGTCCTGGAAGTAGTAAGCCAGGGTCTGGTTCTCAGCTTCAAAAATTTCCAAAGATGAGGAATCAGATCTTTTCCACCTGCAAACCCTCTAGAGACTTTTGCTTTGGAAACAGAAGTCTCAACCCTCCTGGCTCTCAGAGCTGTAGAAAGGGTTTCTCCCCTACAGCAGGGCAAGGGTCTGTACTCCAGGTACTTCCTTACCCCAAAAAAGACAGGAGAATGGCGGCCCATTCTGGACCTAAGATATTTGAACAAGCACCTTTTAAAACCAAAATTCAAATGGTGACTCTGGCAATGATTTTACCTTCTCTAAGGCCAGGGACTGGCTAGCTTCCCTGGACCTCAAGGATGCCTACTTCCATGTTCTTATCAGAAGCTCCCACAAGTACCTCAGATTGAACTGCCCTCAGGCCATTACCAATTCAGAGCAATGCCCTTCGGCCTTACCTCTGCCCCAAGGGTATTCACAAATGCCTGGCAGTAGCAGTTGCTCATTTAAGAAGGCAAAAGATTGCCATCTTTCCCTACCTAGACGACTGGCTCATTGTAGGTCAGTCTCCGGACCAGGTCAGATCACACCTGCAAGTTACCCAGCAGCTACTCACCTCTCTGGGCTTTCTTCTCAATCTTCCAAAGTCAGTTCTGGAGCCTGTCCAGGTACTCACCTTTTTAGGTGCAGAATTGGACACAAAGGAGGCCAGAGCCTTCCTTCCCCTAGAAAGGGTAAGAAACCTTGTGGCCCTGGCCTCCTCCTTCACTTTGCAGGTCTCTCGATCAGCAAGGCACTTCCTACAGCTCCTAGGACACATGGCTGCTTCCACAGCTGTAGTGCAAGGAGCAAGATTTCAGATGAGACATTCAGTTCCACTTGAGAGCCTTTTGGTCTCAAAGAAAAGATCCCCTATCCAAGTTGATCCCAGTGACTCGAACCCTGATTCAGGCCCTTCAGTGGTGGCAGGATCAGAGCAATCTGAGACTAGGGGTTCCCTTCATCTCTCTATCTCACTCCTTGACCCTTACTACAGATGCGTCCCTTCTGGGATGGGGAGCTCACATGGGCGACCTCTCCACCCAGGGAGTGTGGTCCCCTCAGGAATCTCTGCTCCACATCAATCTGCTGGAACTCAGAGCTGTTTTTCTAGCACTTGAGGTTTTTCTGCATCTGTTCAGAACAAAGTGGTGCAGGTCAGAACAGACAACACCACTACAATGTGGTACATCAACAAACAAGGGGGCACTCGTTCTTCGGCCTTGTGCACCGAGGCAATGAAGTTGTGGTCTCTGGCTTATTCCCTGAACACTTCCCTCATAGCAGTTCACCTCCCAGGCAAGGACAATGTCCTGGCAGATGCCCTCAGCAGGATTTCCCAGGGCCATCACGAATGGTCACTGGATCCCTGAGTACTGGGGATAGTTTTTGCCAGATGGGGCACCCCTCAGATAGATCTTTTTGCAGCCCCAATCACCAACTTCCACTGTTTTGTTGCAGGCCCCCAGTGATGGGCTCAGTCCCCCTGGATGCCTTTCTCCTCGATTGGGAAGGGAAGTTTCTATATGCCTTTCCCCCCTTCCCTCTCCTGTTCAAGGTGCTAGTCAAAATCAGATCCCAGCCCTGCAAGATGATCCTGATTGCTCCAGATTGGGCCAGGCAGCCCTGGTACCCACTCCTTCTGTCCTTAGCAGTCCATCTTCCCCTGAACCACAACCTGTTAACTTGTGCCCAGGGGAGAGTTTGGTATCCGAATCTCAAATCCCTCAACCTCAAGGCCTGGCTCTTGAGGAGTTAGAATTTGCTTACCTACACCTTTCTCAAGGTGTTCTCAGAAACTCTGAAAGCTTCTAGGAAGCCTTCCACTAGGCTACTTATAACCTAAATGGAAAAGTTTTTCCATATGGTTTTCTGGGAAGCATATTTCCTGAATCTGCTGATTTGCCCATTGTTTTGGACTATATGGTCCATCTTAATTCTTTGGGACTGAGACCAGCTACCCTGAAAGTGCATTTGGCAGCTGTCTCTGCTTTTATTTCAGCAGGAAAGCCTCTTCTTTTCCACTCACCCTGTATTTTCCAAGTTTTTCAAAGGATTACTTCATACTAATCCACCTTTCAGGGCCCCTGCTCCTGCCTGGGATCTTAATGTTTGCATTGCTCAGCTGATGCAACCCCCCTTTGAACCTCTGTCTTCGGCAGAGCTTAAGTACTTGACTTGAAAACTGTTTTTCTAGTAGCCATCACTTCTGCCAGGCGATAAGTGAGTTACAAGCTTTGTCAGTGGAGACTGACTTTATTTCCTTCACAGGGATAAGGTAGTCCTCAGGACTAACAGGAAGTTTTGCCTAAGGTGGTTTCAGATTTCCACCTTAATCAATCTGTCTCCCTTCCAGTGTTCTTTACTGATCATTCCTCCTCTGGTGAGAGGAGGTTGCACAGCTAGATGTTAAGAGGGCCCTAAGTTACTACATAGAGCGTACTCAAGGGTCACAGGTTCAATCCTCCAACTATTTCTCACTTATGGTGAGGTTGGAAAAGGAAACCTGCCACTAAGAGATCCATTGCCAGGTGGATTGTCTCTTGTATCCAGTTTTGCTATCAAAACTGGGAAAGGTTCCCCTTCAGGCCTGAGGGCTCACTCTACCAGAGGTACAGCTGCGTCTCCTAGCTGCCAGAGACATCCTGTCTTAGAGATATGTCAAGCAGCTACTTTTGAAAACGGTACATTTCTCTGCTAAGTATTACTCCTGATATCCAGGCCAGGAGGATGCTTTGTTTTACAGCCGTGCTCAGAGCCTATTCCTAAGTAGGTTCTGTCCCTCCTCCATGGAGTACTGCTGTGTATTCTGCAATAGTCATAATATAGCAAGACTTCATGTTGTTTGAAGAAAATTACTCACCTTAGTAATGTTGTTTCTTCTAATGGAGTCTTGCTATATTATGACCTCCCCCAACCTGCCCCTCTCAGAACTTCTACTTTGGTATGGGGTGGGCATTCCAGTGTTGGCACTTTTTGATGCCCATTTTTGTTTTCCACCTCTTTTGGGGTGTTTGGGTGTTGTGTTTATATTATCTTATTTCATCTTATTTTAATTTTTTCTGGTCCCCTGACTTGAGTTTTAGTGTTGGGACTAGGAAAATGTGTTAATATTTAAGTAGCCAGTTGGCTAGTGTAGGTTACAGCTTCCACACAGAACCTTAGTGAGTTTTTGCTCGTAAAAATCTGACAGTTTCAGTTTGAAATCTTCCAGACAGAGCTTCTCAAACCGAGCTCGAGCTCCAAGTTCCATGCCTGGCATGGAAGTTAACTCTTTCACCTCCGGAGCAGTTCTAATGGTGGGACAAACTGCAATAGTCATAATATAGCAAGACTCCATTAGAAGAAACAACATTACTAAGGTGAGTAATTTTTTCTTCCTTCCCATCTGGTCCTTCATGAACAGAGTATAGCCTGGTATGGCTGTGTCCCTGCCATGGTTTTCAGTGAATCATGACTGGGTAATGGCCACAATATCCAAGTCTTTGCCCTGGTGGCTTGTAAGTCCAGAATCTTATTTCCTAGACTTTCAGCATTCGTACACATGGCATAAAGATTTTGTTTCTACACCGCTTGTTGCACACTTTTTTTTTTTTTTTGCCCTCCCTCCTTCCCCGTTCTCTTTTTAATGCTTCTGTTTCTATCCCTCGCTATCTCTGCTACCCTGCTTCCTTTATTAATTTGCACTCTGGGGGAGTCCTTTCTCTTCATGTTCTCCTTACTGTCTACTTCAGCGTTTGTGGGGCAGTTTCTGACTCCCCGAACCATTCCTCCACACCTCTCCCATGGCTAGTTTAAATGTTCAGCAGAGTAACATTTAAACTGTCAGTTGAGGACTGCTGTTCCCTCCTGGATGGATGCAGGCCATTGCCCCTGTATATACACCCTTACCTTCCCAGGTGGATCCCCAGTCCCCGATGTAGTCAAACCATTCCTCAGTCATGAGTTGAAGCTCCTGATGCAGAGATCTCTCTCCTGTCCCCTGTCATAGACAGGCAGCACCTCTGCGAAAGCCACTGAGTGAGATACCTGCCTAAGACCCCTCCCCAGCTCCCTAAACTGCCCGTGCACTATCCTAGCCAGGTCATTAATCCCTAGGTGGACAAAGGACATCCAGTTCTCCCTCCCCTCTTACTGCACTAGCAATCCTCAAGATCTGCTTCCCATCCCTCTGGGCCATGGCCTTGGGTAGACACATAACCTGCCCCCCCCCCTCCTATTCCAAAATCTAGCTCACTTATGATGTCTGTTCGGATCCAAACTGAGTGACCTTGCAGCAGGGAGGAGAAGAATTGCTTTTCCCAGTAATACTGCCTTGAGTTGCAGGAGACTTGGGTGTCTGGGTCTCCTGTGGGCTCCAGGTGCCACTTATTGAGAGATCCTCCAGGTGGGGTCCCACCCAGGAAGTGAAGCATTTGTTGCTTTGTTGTAAATCACAGTGAGGAATCCCTGAGAATAAACACCATTTTTATAGTATTGTTCTTTTCTTTTCATTGTTGATTGTAGCATTTGAAAAAACAATTTCGGTTAAAATGTCGGTGACAGTCCATTTAATTATTTTTAAAGTGTTGTTCTCTGCCTATATTTATGTGGAAGGGATCCTTGTTGGGCCCTGACGAGGTGGCCAGTCGATCCCTTCCACTTCCCGATTGATGGACATGCCCCCACGCTCGAGCACGTTATGATGTGCAGCAAGGAAGAGCATGGGGACTTGCCCTATTGAATGAATGGGACTCCAGTTTCATTCCTATTTAATACATTATGATGGCAAGTTGGAGATTGATGAAGGCCGCCTCTCGACTAACAACGGCCGTTTTGTAATGCTTACCACTGGTAAGTACTAAAGACAGTTCAACAACAGTCTCTGTGAAGTGGGAAACCAGAAAAGAGAGGTCAGCAGAAAACTAAGCAGGGCCTCTTGAATACTCTGGTGTAGAAATAGCAAAAGGGGCACCTGGGACAGCCTGGAAGTATAGTCTGCAATGGGGGAAGATTGTTCACTGAAGGACTTAATTTTTTCCACTAAACGTACAGGCACTGCAAACAGCACATGAGGGATATTTTACTGTAAATGACTAGTAAAACCTCATTTTATTGAACATGTAGTATATTTACTACACACACATTATTTTCTTTTTCTTATGTTTACAGGGCATGCCTCAAAGGAGACTGTTTTCTCTGTTAGGAGACTAAAGGAGAGATGTTGCATGTGAAGATCCATTTCCTCTGTTAAAAATGTGACTGATTTTAGCAAACAGTTAACACGTAAAGACAAGTCTTGTTGCCTTCGTGTAGCAGATCATGCTTGGAATGCTGTTCAGGAGGAACATGTCCCAGAAACTGAGCCTGTTGTTACTGATCTTTGGATGTATTTGGGGATTAATGTTGCTGGTGTATACTTTTCAACACCCAAGACACCAGAGCAGTGCTGAACTACGGGAACAGATCCTGGACCTGAGCAAAAGATATGTCCGAGCATTAGCAGAAGAAAATCAAAATGCTGTCAATGGCGCTAATGGAGCATCAATGGCTGGATATGGTATGGAATGGTTATCTGCAACATTGTGACCTCTTACATAGCATAGCATAGCAGATAACACCTTGTGGCAAAATCTTGTTTTTTGTTTTTACTACTCTTAAGGCTTCATTGACCCAGGGCTTAGAATGGGGACTTTTCACAGGGTAGGTATCAGACCTACTATGGTTTTTATATGTATAGTTATTGCTTCTCTTGTGGCTGTCAAGTCAGGGGTAGAAATTAAGAAAATTAATCTGATGTGGAGTTGGAATACCTCAAAAACAAACTTGGTATTCCTGGCTCTGTGTCTGGTATTCCACCAAAAGAGCACTGCATACTGCACATCAAACTGCAGAGCAATGCCATGGCACAGTGTACTCCAGCTGGAGTACCAGACTGAAGATGAAGATATTTTGCCATGAAAACTAGTATGCAAAACAGGGTGGAATACCTCTGATTTCTAGCCCTGTCCATGTTTAAGCTCTAAGTCAGAAACGCTATAGCATTTAGCTAATGTCACTTGAACATTTACCAAAGTGACAGCTTTCTTAGCCTAACCTTAAAAAACATAACTTAATTTCAGTTTGCAGGCTGTAGATCTGCAGTTGCAATTTGGCAGCTTAAACAGTGTTGTAGTTAACTACGGGATATGTAGAACAAAATACTGTCATTGAAATGAGTCTGTAAAAACTGAGTTTGAATTTCAGATTTAAATCTGATGGTTAGAGCACCGGCTTGGGAACATGGAGATCAGAATTTCATACCTCAGCAAAGCCAAATACTCCCTGTGAGAGCTTGATTGTTACTTAACCTCTCAGTGCCCCAGTCCACCCTGCTGTGGAAATGGGAAGAAGCAGTACCTCACAGAACAGGAGATGTTGCGTGTCTGCTAGGCTATCCTAGGTAGATAAGATGTAAAATAAATTTATTCAGCTCAAATGAAAAAGTGCAACCGCCATTAAGCAAAATGGATTATTTCATCAGAATTTAGAACGTTATAGAAACACTGAAAATGACAGCAGATAAAGGCTCTGCAGCCCATCCAGTTTGCCCACCCTGCTGAACTACCCTTTGCCTGGCCCTGGATATAATAATAATGATGATGGCAATTCTAGAGACTGCTGCTGGAGTATTAGATGTTGCTAAGCATTTGGTGCACAAATTGTAATGAGAAAGAAATAATGTGACACGACATTGATCCCAGGCCCTTGGTATACCTTCACAGTGCTGCACCAATTAAGCTGTCATGCTAGTTCAAGGTTGTAGCCAGGGATTTTAAATTTGTATTCGAGAGTTGATAGAACTGTTGCCCCCTCAGTAAACACAAACTGAAAGATGTGCTGTCCCTCCACACAAATATTGCCTCACCCAATTTCAGTCAACAATATATAGTAATCCAATGATCCTGATAGATTCACAACTTTTTATTTTATCTAACACCCTCTCTCCCAAACAGACAGAAGTTGGCTGGCTTTTAGTTAGTGTTTAGGATACATTGTGATAAGCCTCTGTGCCACATCAAGGTAGCCAGCCTTACAGAAGTCCATTCACACTAGCACTCAGGCATACAAACTCGATCGGGTCACTCGTACAATCATGGCCTCTTAAGTTTAACACCCACACATCTTCCAAAGATCATTCACAAACTCACAATAACTGGCTTTGCCCTTTTCCCATAAGGAAACTGTGTCGTAATTTGCTGCTATAAAGGAGTATTTATAACGGCAAACATGCACGTGGTTTCCCTTGCTCTGCGAATGCCCTGCTACAGCTTTTCCCTTCGGACCGCTGGCTGTCTGGCTTTTCCCCCAGAAGACTGAACAGCCACTTGGACTCTGCGGTAAGTGTGAATTTTAAACAGAAAATCTACAAGGGGATGTTTTTACTGTCGACGGGGTGGATTTTTTTTTTATACTTTATTTTTATCTTTTCCATTGTGTACATCACAAGAGAACTTTACATTCGAGTGAGAGTAAACTCAAATAGGTTCTTTACAGTAATGCTAATACAGGATTTTTGTGCTATCACTGTAGTTACCACATAATGAGGGGATCTTAATGCTCTTTACCTTTATATAGATATACAAATAGTGTCCAAGAAAAGACCAGTTGCAGCATGCTTGTGGACTAGAGACTATAATAATACCTCAGTAATCACCTAGGCGCAAAGCACCCCTTAACACAACTAGTGTTTTATGAGTCCATATAAATTCGATAAGTTGATACCTCATAAAATTATTGACTGCACTGTTACAAAACACCCTCATATTTTATACAATCAAGTTTACTTATCAAAAGGTTCTATGTAGTCCGGATATTTAGTCACAAATTATTATTTTACTAAAACATGCGGACTTTAAACATTTATAGATTGGGATAACTCTCCGTCTCCACTATGCCTCTATAGGCCCCTTTTGTTTAATTTTTAAGCAACAAGTAACAAATTATGTAACTTTAATAGGTTTTTAAATTTTTAACTTAAAACCTGCTGGTCATCCCAGTAAAACGCTGGTGTATTTTTAATTTTGCTGGGCCTTTGAACCCCAGGAGAATCATCTCTCTTATTATTGATTCATCGAGCAACAGAAGAAAAACTTTCCTTTTTAAACAATTACATAAAAGGTCCAGCTGTAAATCACAGGAGCGTGCTAGAGACTGTTATTTTTATAAGACCAAGAGTCTTAGTGTCCCTTCAATCTCCATCTTCGTCCTCATCGGAGGACCTAGGATGGTGGATAAAGTCCTGTTTGATAATTTCCAGTCTCTTGCCCGCTTCTAGCGGGTCAGAAAAAATGTAAGTCTTACCAGCGTAATACAGTCTCAGTCTTGCTGGTAGTTGCAACGCATGATTGATTCCAAGTGCGCGAAGACCCGCTCGCACTGCATCAAAACTTTTTCGGCGTTGGCTTGTAGAGTAGCTTAGATCCAGGAAAAAGTAGATACATTCACCAGATTCTAACTTAAGTGGGTCCAAAGCTTTGGCTGCATCCATTACACTGTCCCTAATATGTGCGCCAGCAGTTATAATCATGATTGTACGAGGAGTCTCAACCAGTGGTTTCCTACGAGGATTCAAACAATAGGTTTTGATGAGTTGTCCATGTAGATCTGGACTAAGCAGCTTCAGGAGCAAATTCTGGACATAATCTTGCAGAGATTCATCTTCTGCAGTTTCCGGGACCCCCAGCAACCTTAGATTATTCGTACGCATGTTGTTTTCCAGGGTTTCAAGCCTGAGTTGCGTGGATTTGTTTTCAGCTATTATCCCCGCTACAGCAGCTGCCGAGGTATTGGCAGAATCCACCCCTATTTTAGCATCTGTGGCCACAATATCCATGCGGGATTCCAATGTAATGAAACGAAACATCAGACTGTCAACTTTTCTGTCCAGTTCTGTCTAGCTTCTGGCCACACCGGGGGGGGGGAGTTTTAAATAAATAGAAACCGCACTGTGAGTTGCGGACTCATACTGAAATCTAACCAGGCCAGGGCCTCACAGGAATCCTCTATTCATTTTACATAATTGCTGTGGCAAAAAAGGCAAACCCAGCAATTCTATAAAATAGTGTGTGTGTGTGTGTGTGTGTGTGTGTGTGTGTATACTCGAAGTTTAGACACCCTCAGGGTTAGATGCTTTTTTTTTACATAAAAGTCTTTTATTAACAGACAACTGTATAAAATTTCACATCCACATTCCAGTATCATTCACAAGGTATCTTGACATGTATATCCCTGAGAGAAGACGTGACATTGACACCATACGTGCTGGAATTGATTTAAAAAAAAAAAAAAAGGCATCTTACCTATAGTCCAAGCTCAGCCCACACCTACTGATCCAGTATATCTTAATAAGTCATGCTTCCAGTACCCTACTCCAAATCTTTACCCCTCCTGACACCTGGCCCAATAGCCTCATTCCTCTGACCCCTCCCCCAAGACTATATTCTCAGCAAGGCTAAGATCTGCCGAAAGAGGTTCCCATTCCCTCACAAAGCCCTCCAGTTTGTCCTTAATTAGTAATGTGAGGTTTTTCAAGTGCCAAGATGCGAAGAGTCATAGTCCGCCATTTTCGTCACTGTAGGTGTCACATGTGAGACCCAGGTATCCTGGACACAGTGCTGGGCCAAAATGAACAGTACCCTTATCCATTGGGGTAGGGGTTCCCACTCCCCCTCCTCACTGACCTCCACTCCAAAAAGGCACAAGAGGGGGTCCAGTTGGAAAACTCTCCTAGCTAGCCTCCCCACCTCTAGAACCACTGCTCTTCAAAATCTCTGCAATATCCTGCACTCCCAGAAACAGTGGAAATATGTTCCCCTTTCTTCTTTACACCGTCCACATTGAGGTGAGATAGCCGGATGATATTTATGGACCACTGCAAGCGGGTGGTACAATCTGTGTAGAAACTTATAAAATGCCTCTGTATACTTATTGCAGACCAACAGGCCCATATGCAAGGGTAGCACCATAGCCCAGTTCGAGTCAGTTATTGGCCCCCTAAATCTCGCTCCCAAAGACGTCTCCCCTTCTGTGACTGGTCTGCCAGGCAACACCTGCATTCCCTAACTACCTTCCCCACTAATCCCTTCGGATTCACAGAAACTGACATGTGAAGAGATTCTATTTTAAGCATTTCTTGTCTACCCTCACCCCCTCTGTCCAGTTCAGAAAGATAGGTCCTAACCTGAAAATATCGGAACATATGACTCCCCTCCAATGCAGACCTCTGTCTCAGGGCAGTGTATGGGAGGATACAGCCTCCTTGACACAAATGTGCTTAACTCCTAGTACCTCCCTGTTCCCAGCTCTTCATTCCACGATCGTCCCACGCCGGTAAGAAAAATGGGTTCCTAGTAATGGGTACCGGCACTGTGTCTATCCCAGTCACCCCTTGCAGCTTTTTAAATGTTTCCCAACTTTCTAACGTGAGCAGTGTCATGGGGTTTTTCCCCTCTTGGGCCCTAAACATCCACAGGCCCCTCTTTTCCAAAAATGCAGAGAGCCTGGAAGGGAAACCCCATTGCTCCAAATCCACCCAGTTGGCCTCTCTGGGAGTGTAGACCCAGTCCCCTACATACCGCTGTTGAACAGCAAGAAAATGGTGTCCCAGATCTGGGAAATTGAGGTGCCCCCCCCCCTTCACTGATTCTAATTTGAGCTTCTGCAGACTGACCCTTGCCAGCTTCCCATTCCAAATAAACGAAGAAAAGGCACCCTCCAACTTTTTAAGATCCCTCTTTATTAGCCCTACACGCAGCATCTGCATTAAATACGACAGGCGAGGTAGAAGATTCATCTTAATGAGGTTAATTCACCTTATCCAAGAAATCGGCAAAGAGGCCCGTTTTTTTAAATCTGCCAGGATACTTTTAACCATGGGGGTATAGTTAGTCATATAAAGTCCCCAAGGACAGCCCAACTTTAATCCCCAAATATGTGAAGTGCTAACTGACCCTCTTAAATCCCCACATCTGATCCACCACACCACTCCCTGGCAGTCTCATCAGCTCAGATTTATCCAGATTAAGCTTATAGCCCAGGAAATGAGCAAATCTCCCCACCATTTTTGATTCCTTTTTGCTGACTTCGCTAGCTGCAAAGGTTAGTGCATAGTGGGGGAAGGGTGTTAATGGTCTGGCCAGGTCTCACTCAGCAAATTGACTGGAGGCAGAGCTGAATCAGGTTTGTGGTGTTAGTTGCTTTGGCTTCTCAGAAGGAACTAGAAGGGGGACAGGATCAGAAGTGTTTCAGTACAGTAGCTGGTTCTTGTTGTTTTTACAGGGTTTCTTGTGGATTTTACTTGGTAGAAGGTTATTTCTTTTCTTACTACTTCTAAGGGGCTAGCAGGGTATTGTTTTTGGGCTCTTGGAAGTTTGAAAACTGGTTTGGTGGCTGTAAGTGGGCTCATTTGTTGGATGTTTCACTGTGTAACAGGCTGCGCTGGTGGAGGCTTATTTCTTCTGATTTAAAACCTATTTGTTGGGATTTGCTTGGGGCTGTTTCTTTGGTTGCAGGGCCTGGAGGGGCAGACACAGGGCTGATGCATTCTCTCGAGAGTCTGGTGTAGGCCCTAATCCCACCCCTCCCCCACCCCTCCCTTCCCAGAGCGCTTTAATTATGAGGGAACACCTGCCCTGCAGCTGGAGGAAAAGGCTGCAGGTGCAGCTCATGTAGTTCTAGCCATTGGAGGTTGGATTTAAAGGCTGGGAGAGAGGAGCTTAGGGAGTTGTTCACTTCCCTTATAAGTTTACTATGTTGTACTGCACCTAGTAACAGGGTTACCGGTTTACTGTGGGACTGTATCTAGGATTAGTGGGTGACCTGATTAGTCAGTAGGGGTGTATCTTGGAGTAGTGGGGAACGGTGGCTCACCCAAGGAAACCTACTTGGAGGGGGATGGTACCACATGTCATTAGGGCCGGCATCTTTGGGAGGGTGGTGAGGTGCACAGGGTGTGGGGCAGCCATGATACTAGACTGGGCTTGGAAGTTCGGTGGTTGCCCAGTGTGCTACCAGCTGGCACAGCTTAGGGAGGAGGTTGAGGGGATTAGGAGACCGCTGGGGGAAGGGGGGGTATGCTTGGGGAAGAGGGCAGGGGATCTCCCACGAGGTTGCACCAAGCACTAGGAGCGAAGGCATAGGGAAAGGAGAGCAGGAGAATACTCTGGGGTCACTTAGGGACTCTGGCAGAGGGGGCCCAAAAGGAGGACACTACCAAGGAAGCAGGCAGGTAACTGGGGACCCTCACAAAGGGAGGCCAGAGGGACAACATTTTTGGGGAAGTAGGCAGATGGCTGAAGCTGGACAGAAGGAAGCAAGGCTGGGAGGTGGATCGGACCTACGCTCAGTTACCGTCAGTTCTCTTCTTCTGCATGGGGTGGGGTGATGCAGCCATGACAGGGTGGTTAGAGATGGAAATGGAGTGGGGGGCAGGAGGTGGGGGGCTGGATAGCAGGAGGAACAGGGGGGAGCCTAGAATGCAGGAAAATGGGGGGAGCAGTGGATCAGAGCAGGAGGGGCAGGGGGAAGAGGGAGGAAAGTGCAAGGAGAAGGACCAGTTGGGAGGAAAGGGCAAGGAGAAGGACCAGAAGTACAAGGAGGATACAGTAAAGGTAGCTGAGGGTTTAGGCCTGGGGAGCACGACAAGCAAGGAGGGACTGAACGGAGACAGGAAGGAAGGGAGGATGAGCCAGGCTAGTTTAACAGATGGGGGAGAAGGACCAGTCACGAGCAGTGAGGGGGGAGTTAGTGAGGCACAGAAGGATACTCTGGAGGAGGAGAGGCATAAAATCGGAGAGGAGGGGGTGGCCCGGGTAAATGAGGGGGTGGCATGTGGCACCCAGATAGGGGGAGGGTCAAGGAGCCGGCTGGGTGGAGGGGCCAGTAGAAAGGATGAGGGACATGGAAGGGGGGAAATGGAGGAAAAGGAGCGGTCAGTGCTCCTGTTGGGGGATTCTGTGATCAGGGGTATCAAATGGGATAGGGAGGGGGAAGCCTGGCCAGTTAGAACAAAATGCTTCCCTGGACTAACGGTGCACAGGGCCAAGCACGAGGTATATCAGCTGGCAAAGGATTGTGGGGGTTCCCCGGACATGCTGGTCCACCTGGGTACAAATAACATTGAGGGAAATAGCGAGCTAGAGATGTATCAGTTAAAGCAAAAGGAAGCTGGGAAGGCAGTCAGAACAGCAAAGGCCCAAACCGAGGAAAGGATAGCCAACTCAGTTAAGAAGGGGATAAAACCTTTATAGGTACATCAGGGAGCTAAGGAAGACCAAGGGAGGGATAGTGAGGCTTAATAAAGGGAGGAGGGTGGGCAGAGGGTGACTGTGAAAAGGCAGAGATACTAAACAAATATTTTTGCTCAGTATTTACAAAGGAAGAGGGAGGTACCTAAAACAAACAGTAGAAACACTCTGGATACAGAATGATACCAGCCCATTTACAGAAGAAAGGGTTCTGAAAGAACTCTTAAAACTGAAGGTGGACAAAGCAATGGGGCCTGATGGGATTCATCCCAGAATTCTAAAAGAACTAAGGGTAGAACTAGTGACACCACTGACTACCCTCTTTAACAAATCATGGGAGGATGGGTGGTACCGAGGACTGGAGGAGGGCAGTTGTGATTCCTTCACAAAAGTGGGAGCAAGGCAGAGCAGGAAACTACAGACCTGTTAGTTTAACCTCAGTGGTAGGGAAAATGATGGAATCACTTCTGAAGGAAAGAATTGTTAAATATCTAGAGGCCAGAGGGGCACAGGACCCAAGGCAGCATGGAGTCACATGGAAGGTCATGCCAGACAAAATCTGATAGAGTCCCACACAAAGATTAATATACAAGTTAGCCAGCCTGGGAGTGGGTCCCAAGATGACAGCCTGGGTAAAGAATTGGCTGGAGAATAGGACACAGAGAGTAATAGTAAATGGAGTCCACTTGAAAAAAGGGGGTTAGTAGTGGGTACCACAGGGTTCAGTATTAGATCGGTCCTCTCAATGTCTTTATAGCGACATTGCAGAGGGACTGGAAGGAAAGTATGTCTTTGCAGATGACACAAAGATCTGCAACAGAGTTGATGCAAGGTGGAGTGGAAAGGATGAGAAGGACTTGGCCTGGTTAGAGGAATGGTCAAATGTATGGCAGCTTAGATTCAGTGCTAAGAAGTGCAAGGTAATGCACCTGGGAAACAAAACCCAGGGAAGAGTACACAATGGGGTGAGATACTAACAACAAAAATGGAAAGGGACCTGGGGTAGTCATATCAGATGACCTAAAGGTGGGCAAGCAATGTGAGAGGGCAGCAAGGGTTGGGGATACTGGGATGCATAGGGAGAGGCATCACCAGTAGAAAACAGGAAGTTGTTATCCTCTGTACAGACAGCTAGTGAGACCCCATCTGGAGCACTGCATGCAGTTCTGGAGACCCAATTCGCAAAGACATAGACAGGATGGAAGCTGTCCAGAGGAGGGCACTCAAATGGTGCAGAGTCTGCACCGGAAGACACATGAAGAGAGACTTAAGGAGCTTAATATGTATAGCCTCGAGAAAGGAGGAGAGGGGGACATGATAGAAACTTTCAAGTACCTCAAGGAATCAACAAAGTCCAAGAGGGTAGCATCTTTCAAAAAGAGGTGTGCAAGAACAAGGACAATTTGAAGATAGAAGGAGGCGGCTCAGAGGTAATTTAAGGAAGTATTTTTCACAGAGAGGGTTGGTGGATGTATGGAACGCCTTCCAGAGGAGGTTGTGGAGTCACAAACAGTGGTGGAATTCAAGCATGCATGGGACAGTCATAAGGCAATTCTAGGGGATGGGGGTAGGAAGAAGTAGGCTGCTGGTTAACTAGGATCTGCAGCTTATCCATCAGGTAGGGAAATGGGCAGACTGGGTGGGCCAAGCGGTCCTTATCTGCCGTCAAATTCTGTGTTTCTATGTTTCTATGTAAAGGCAAGGTTTAGGGAGCTTGCCAGGGTCTGTCATGACATAGGGTGCACGATTTCCTTCTTGGAAATCCTGTCGGTGCCAAGGGCTAGTGGGGAACACAAAAGGAAGATTAGGAGATAAACCAGGGCTCAGGGGTGGTGTGGAGGCCAGAGGGTATGGGTTGAAGGGGACTGGGGAGCCTGGGAGGATAAGGAGCTGTATGCTAGAGATAGGCTCCATCTCAATTTGGAGGGAGGAATCCTTAAGTTGAAAATAGAGGGTTCATTGGTGAAAGTGGGGTTTAAACTTGTGAAGGGGGAGGGATGGGAGAAAAGGCTGTTGAGGGGGGTCCGATAAAGAAGGGACTCTGTCTCCACCCCCCTGGGTAGCTGGAGGAATGCGGGAAAAGGCCAGCTGGCAAAGTGCAGACCAGGGGAAAACGGAATCCCCATGGGAACACGAGCAGGGGAAATGGCAGTATAGAGAAAGGGTGGAAGGTAGTCCTGCTAAATGCCAGGAGGTTGGGCAGTAAAATGCCTGAGCTCCAGGTGATGCTAACTGAGGGAGCGGTGGATGTGGCAGCGATCACTGAGACCTGGGCCACTGCAGGACACGACTGGGACCTGAACCTGGAGGGTTACACTATGTTCAGGAAGGACGGGGGAGGGAAGGGAGGAGGGTAGCAATAATAGTCAAAACTGCATTGGCATAGGGGAGTAGAGGGCGGAGGGGAACCGTGGAGGTGATTTGAGGTCCACTGTGATAAGCGGAGGGCAAGAGAGTAAAAATAGGGTGGTGTATAGACCCCTGTGCAGTGGAGGAGCTGGAGGAGAGTCTGGTGGCAGATGTTGGAAGACACTGCAGATTGGGCAGGGGAAGGGTGGTGGTGGTGTTGGGGGACTTAAACATGCCAGGAACAGACTGGGAGACTGACATCCTCGGTGACCAGGGAACAGAGGTTGTTGGATGTCTTTCAAGACATTTTCCTAACTCAGCAGGTGGGGGAACTGACCAGGGAGGCGTGGGTACTGGATGTGGTCCTGGCAGACAGTGACGAGATTGGGGGCCTGGAGGTAAGGGACCCGTTGGCTGTACACAGGCAGAGGTAACTGACTTCGGGGAGGGGGGGATTTTAAGGAAATGGAAAGGATCCTTAAGGAGCATTTGGATGTGATTGGGTCAGACATGGACGCTGACAGTAGGTGGGAAATAATCCGGAGGTGGGTGCAGGTGCTACCAGCATCTGTGCCAGAGTAAGACGAAAATGCGGTAGGGCCCAAAAACCCTGCTGGTGGACCAGGGAGGTCCAGGAGGTGGTGCGGGGAAAGAAGGCAGCCTATAGGCAATTCAAATGCTCAAGGAGTGAAAGGGATCAAGAGATGCAGACTGATGGCTAGAAGGGCCACTAGGATGGTGGGGGTGGCTAAAAGGCAGGAAGAGCAGAACCTGCCAGGAAATTAGAGAGGAAACAAGGGTTCTTTAGGTACATTGGGAAAAACGAAGGTTGAAGGGGCAGATTAGCAGGATTAAAACAGGGGAGAGATGGGCACAAGACCCGGGGGAGCAGGCTGAGGTACTAAATGAGTACTTCATCTTAGTTTTCACCAAGGAAAATGGGGGTGCTGCATCATACATGGGAAGAGACAGTGATACTGAGGAGGGGGGACCCTTACCGATCAGCGGGTCCGGAGAGAGTGGGAGGCATCACTGGCAGGAGGGGGAAAGGCTAAGCATGGAGAATAGGTAGCGAAGGTCTGAAATCACAGCAGAGAGAGTGAAGGAAGCCCTTGGGTCCCTTAAGACTGAGAAAGCACCGGGGCTGGATAAATTACATCCCAGAGTGCTGAAGGAACTTGCAGATGTCCTGGCGAAACCCCTGGTGGAGCTTTTCACCTCTCTCTCTGAGGACAGGGTGAGTGCCCCAGGACTGGAAGGTGGTGCATATAGTGCCTATCCACAAGGGGGGGGGGTCAAGGGAGGTGGCAGCTAACTACAGGCCTGTCAGCCTGACATCGGTGGTGGGCAAGGTGATGGAGGGCATTGTCAAGGAGAGGCTGGGGGGGACCTGGAAAAGTCAGGGTGCCTGGACGATAGACAGCATGGATTCGTCCCAGGGAAATCATGTCAGACAAACCTTGTGGAGTTCTATGACTGGGTGACGAGTGCCTTGGACATGGGTAGACCAGCGGTCGTCCTCTTTTTAGACTTCAGCAAGGCATTTGACTCTGTTCCTCAGGAGGGCCTGTTGGATAAGCTGGGAGAAATGGGGGTGGGGAACCAGATGATCAGATGGATAGACAATTGGCTCCAGGACTGGACCCAGAGGGTCGTAGTTGGCGAGATAGTCTCATCTTCAAGGAGGGTCATTATTGGGGTCCCACAGGGATCAGCCCTTGGACCCCTCCTGTTCAACGCCCACATCTCTGACATAAGGACAGGTATCAGGAGTGAGATAAGTCTCTCTATGGATGACTCAAACTGGGGGTGGTGGTGGATGGGGAGGAGGGGAGGGTGGCCCTACAGGGGTACCTGGAAGCTCTGGAAAGATGGTCTAGAAAGTGGAAGCTGAGGTTCAATGCAGGGAAATGCAAGGTACTGCACCTGGGGGCCAGAAACCCGGGCCAAGTGTACACCCTGGGGGGGTGGAATGCTACAAGTTGCGATGGCTGAGAGGGACCTGGGGGGGGGTGGTGGTGGATGTCAAGATGAACTCCAAGTCTCTGAGTTGGGCAGCAGCCAAGGCCAACAGGATGCTGGGATGCATCGCTAGGGGGATCACCTCCAGAAGGAGGGAAGTGATACTCCCTCTGTATAATTGCTTGGTGAGGCCACACCTCGAGTACTGCCTGCAGTTTTGGAGGCCACACTTAAAGAGGGACATTAAACTCCTGGAGAGGGTCCAGAGGAGGGCAACCAAAATGATTTGGGGCTTGAGGACAGGACCTATGGGGAGAGGCTTGAAGAGCTAAATATGTACTTCTTGGAAGAGAGAAGGGACCGGGGGGACATGATAGAGGTCTTCAGGTACATGAAGGGGGTAAATAGGGGAGGAGCAGTTAGGGTACTTCGAAGGAAGGAGGAGGGGGCAACTAGTGGGCATGGGTGGAAGCTGGAGGGGGGAAGATTCAGGGGAGAAGGGAGGAGGTGCTACTTCACTGAGAGGGTGGTGGAGCCGTGGAATGCGCTGCCCAGGGGGCTGGTGGAGGCAGAGACGGTGGAAGGGTTCAAGAGGGGTGGGACAGGTACAGGGGAAGTGTTCTGGAAGCAAAATCCAGTGCAGCGAGAATATCCGGAACTGAGAAGGGAGAAGCCAGAGAAGGCGAAGGGGGCAGCAAGGTCCGCTCCCAGGGTGGGGGCTGACCAAATGAGCAGACGCAAAAGACCGTTAGGCCTATTCTGCTGGCATTTTAGTATGTTAGTATATCTAACTATATTAGCATGGACCTTTCTGGTTCCGTAATGAAGAGCGGTATATCGTCTGGATACAACGTAATCTTGTGCTGCACCCATGATACCCCTATTACCCCCTTAATCCCTTGATGTTGCCTAATAGCCGCAGCAAGCAGGTCCACCAGCAAGGCGAACAGCAGTGGGGATAGGGGGCACCCCTGTCTCGTTCCCCACCCTAAACTAAAACACTCTGACAGTGTACCGTTTACTAACACTTTGGCCCTAGGGGAGCCATACATTGCCCTAATCCACCCCACAAACAGGTCACCCAGACCAAACCGGGAGAGAATCTCAAAAAGATAAGCCCATTCAACCCTGTCAAAGGCCTTTTTGGCATACATCGATATTATACAGGTATCTTCCCATCCCCTATTCACTCTCCAGACCACATTCAAGAGACTGCGCACATTATAGTAGGAGAGACAACCGCCTAATGAACCCGGTTTGGTCTGGGTGAACCACCTCCGGTAACACTACCTCTAGCTGAGTCGCCAAGACAGTCGCCAGAATTTTTAGGTCACAATTCAAAAGCGAAATTGGCCTATAGGATGCACATTCTGTCACCTCCTTCCCAGCTTTAGGAACCAGACGAATGACTGCATCTGAGAATGTGCCCGGAAGTTCCAGTTGTTCTCCCTCTTTCTGCTGGAAGGTATCACACAGTGGTCCAGCTAGCTGACTCCCTGGGGTCTTGTAGTACTCAGTGGGGAAGCCATTTGGCCCACTAGCCTTACCCCTCTTTAGTTTTTGTATTACTGCCACCACCTCATCCTTCACAATGGGTCTGTTCATTACTTCAGTCTGGTCCCTCGTCAGGTGTGGCAAATCCACCTGCCTCACAAATTCCTCCACAAGGCCCCCTGTCTCACTCCTCTCAGCTGTATAAAGGATCTTAATAAAAATCACTAAAACATTTCCGAATCTGCAATTCCTGCTTATGGAGATTACCTCTCTTGTCCTTAATGGCAGTAATATGGGTTGGACATCTGTCCCCTTCATAAGTCGAACCAACAATGGGCTGGGTTTATTGCCCCACTGAAAGATTTTTTTTTTTTTAAAAAGTCCAGGCCTTCCTTGCCTCTCCACGTAGATGGGCATTCAACGCCTCCCTAGTGGCTGTTAGGGCCACCCTCGCTCCCCCCCCCAACCACCCCCCACTCTTCTCTCCAGTGCCCTCAGTTGGGCTTCTAACATAACTCGTCTCTCCGGTTTCTGTTTCTTAACCCTACTAACACATATAATAATCATACCCCTCATATAGGCTTTTCCCTGCATCCCATAACGTGGCCTTGGACACCTCCGCGCCATCATTAGTTTGTATATATTCCTGCCATTGCTCCTTTAAATATTCCCCAGATTCTTTGTCCCCCAGCAAATAACGTCAGGAACTTCCAGGGGGGTGGGCCCTCTCTCTGTATTCCCATCTTAAGAGTAAGAATCACCATCGCATGATCGGATATGTGAATAGGAATATGTTAAATATCTATTACTCTCCGATACCATTCCCTCAACAAAAATACATGATCAATACGGGATCATGTACAGTGTGGATGAGAATAAAATGTATGCTCCCAGGTTCACTTCCCTCCATCAAGTAATCCTAACTCCCCCAGCTCCAATCTCCATTGGCAGACCACTTTACTTTGTCTGCCCTTCCCCAAGGAATGGTCCAGCACAGGGTCCATAGCACAATTCAGGTCTGTCCCCACCCCCACCCCGAGTGAGACCCGAGAACTGCTCTTTACCAGCAGTGATTGCAGCATACCATAAAAAGCTAGATCAGATACCACCAGGGCATATATGCTGGCAAGTGTGACCCCCCCCGCCCAAAAAAAAAATTCACCAACCACGAAAATATATTGCCCTCCTCCCACATCCCACACCACCCTCTGAACTTGAAAGGGTAAGGTTTTATGAAGAAGGACAGCGACCCTACGTTTGTAGGACTTAAATGATGCCGAATAGCACTCCCAACCCACCCCCTCACCAATTTAGCATGCTCTGACTCAGTGAGATGGGTGTCCTGCAGGAGAGCCACTTGTGCTCCCTGCCACCTCAGAGCAGTCAACAGACCAGTGCGTTTTATTGGAGTTGCTATCCTCCTTACAATCCAGGTACAAACGTTCAGCTCTTGTACTTTAGCTATCATGGCTATTTAGTGTACCTTTGTCTCCCCTCCCGAACAGTGTGAGATCTTTAACATACCATTCAATCAATCAATTAAATTTTTATTTATCCAGGCGAACATCGTTGAGCAGGCTCATTTACAAGATGAACCTGGGTTGTTGTTCTTTATGCCGCAAAGGCCTTCCTAGATAAAACCTGAGCTTGGATTCTGTTTGGATGTGAACAGATAAATGTGTTTAACTGAGCACAGCAAAATATACTAACAAACATACATATGAACAATAAACTGTATCAACGGTCATATCTTTATATTCTACATTTTTCTTCTTCTCCTGTCTCCCACCCCCTATTCTTAATATTCGACCAACTGCTAACCTCTCTAACCCCCCACCTTCCCTCTTTTGTCTGTCCCTCTCCAGTCGGTTCACTTGGCCTCCCCTTTATGTACTGTTCCTTCTCCTCCCTTTACCCCTCTCCACCTTTGACACCCCCTGCCCACACATTTTACAGACACTAACTGCCTCTTATGCAAGAGTGTCCTAATACCCGATAACTTGGACCATGTTCCCCTCAATCTCCCCACCCCCACGTCGGAGTACATAAAACTCTTCTGATTGCTTCTTTCGCTATTGATTCGGAGCCCCTGCCCATACTGTATCTATAGCCTGGAATTTCCAAGAGGGACCATCCCTATAAAGCCATGAGGAGATTCATCTTTCCATGGAGATACCCCCATATCTGCTGCCTCCCCACATGATTTGTCCCTTTCAGCATGCTGCCCCCCCGGATGTGGAGCCTCCCTATGTCCACTCATCCTCTGCCACCTCTGACATCCCCCTGTTACATTCCCCCATGGCCCCAGTTGAGCCAGATATCAGTCAGAGGTCCACCCTTTTAAACACCATCCATACTTCTGGCCCCACACCCCATTCAGAAGACTAGTACATGCTTGATCAGTCCGTTGTTTCACCTCCCTGCACCTCCCCATAAGGGAGAGCGTGCCAAACCATTCTCCATCAGTCCTTTAACATTCCGAGTGAGCCTCTTTGCCCCAAAGTTCCTCATGAAAACGAGGGACAGGTCCTACTAAATCTTCTGGCAAGGCCACTTCCATCCAGTGGCAGAAGTAGATGAGTGCAACAGGCATCTCTTATATCCCAAAAGCACAGTACGAATAACCATCCAGGCTCCTTCCCCTGCACCTCTCCCAGGGGAACGCTGGCACGCAGCACCTCATTTCCATTCAAAAATATACGTTCAGTCCAGAGATTAACTGGCCAAAAGGCAGAGGCCCACAGTCTCCTCAAGATCACCATGGGCGTTCCCCAGGTGTTCCTACTAGTATAACAAAATACAACAGAGTAGCTTGCTTACTGTGTGGCTCAAGGAAACAGTCACTCATCCCACTTTCTTTCTCAATTCTTCGTCGAAGGTTTCTGCCTTCTTACCTCCCAAAACGAGTAAACTGCCCCCTCGTGCTTAATCTCGAGGGTCGCGGGATAAATCAAAAAATTCTCCACCTTCATACCACGCAGGTTAGCCATCACTTCATTAAATAACTTGCGTTTTTTCAGCAATCTGGCTGAATAGTCCTGAGAGATGAACAGCTTGTGTCCCTCATAAACTAATGAGCCTTTTTCTGGGTATGCACGGAGCACTTTCTCTCGGTCCTGGTAGTAGTGGAACTGCATAATGAGCTGCCGAGGTGGTTGGCCAGCCGGCGGCCTGGGCATAACAGCCCTGTGAGCCCTTTCCAGTGTAAGCCTGCTATCATTCATCTCTATCCCCAGCAGAGTCTGCAAGGTCACCACACAGAAATCAAGGGCACTTCCTCCTCCTTTCCCTTCAGATAACCCCCTTAAACGGAGATTGAGTCTCCGATGATTATTCTCCTGGTAAGTAATCTGCTGCTTCCTTAATTTCTTCTAATTCTCTCTGCAATGCCAGGATTTTCTCTGGAGCACCCTGAATACTCCAATCTGGAAATTCTCTCCTCTGCTTCGTTAAGATGAAGCACTTATGCAGATTGTTGTGTAAGGACTTCTTGTATCTTATTATCAGTACGGGGTTCTAACTTGCACAGTCTAGGTTCAAGAGCTGCGACAACCTGGCCCATTAGTTCACGGCCTAGAGCGGCTATTTCCGCCGCAGAGCAGAATCGAGCTCTGGCTTTCCCTCTGCCCACACTTTTCTTTCCCATTTTGGCTGCAGTCCGCTGGCTCTTACTGGATCCCAAAGTTAGATTCTCAACCATACTGCATTCACCCCTCGATCCTGCGTTTTTGATCAAAATTAGAAGTGAACTAATACTTTTATTTTACTTAATTTTCCCCAACGAGGAAGAGCGAGGCAGGAACATGTCTTATCAGCTCAGCAGCTCATTAGCACCCCCGGTTAGATGCTTTTAATAAACCCCTTGAGCTTCGCTCTCTGGGTTTATGTAGCATCTAACCCCTTGGGTGTGTGTAAACTTCTCATTACACACACCAACCCATACTTTATTCTGTATGTAAGGCATTTAAGAAGGGGGGAGGGGGGCAGTTCTTCGGATAGATCAGGATCTGTTTGTTTGTTTCCCTGTCTTGAGGCTCAAGTTGCCCCTGGATTTTCCAGATTTTACTGTATAAAGCAAGTAAATGGAGTATGCCTTCCAACACCCATGGGCCAGTTGATTAGCTTGAGCTTCCTGCATGCCAGTTTCTTTCTTGGGCTGCAGTCTTGCGGCTGTGAACAGTTTTTATTTTATTTTAGTTTAGCATTTTGCAGTAAATCTTACAGAAAATTGCACAGATACACAGAGGGGATACCATTACAAATACATTTTCAAAAATGTTCTTACCAAGGATGTGGTAGGCACCCTCCCCTATGGTACCTAATAGGGGAAATTAACCATCTTGATTAATCCATAACATTTATTATTCAATGTCATACAGCTCGGAGCTATACAGGGGTGTAATATGTTGATGCATCAAAATAGCAGCACACTAAAGCATACAAAAAATCGCCATAATAGCACTGCTGCAAAGTGATAATAGTATTGTTTTTGCACTGTAATACTGTCATTCAGAGCCTGTAACACTATGTTCAGAGCTCTGAACGATAGTTTTATCACAGAAACAGAGGTGCACGAACGCACAACTCTCGCTTATAGCTGAGCAAGCTTTCACTGTAACCATCACGTACAATAAAAAAGACTCGTCACTTGCTGAAAACCAACAAAATACCAAAATGGCTCTGTCTAAAAGAAGCAACTTTTTTTATTTAAACATGTCCCTTAAATCCTTTCCCCAGTCTATCACCTGGAGCCTCCTATCGTAAGTGGCAAAGTGGAAACTGCCTTCAAACAACATGAAGTCTTGCTGTATTCTGACAAGGGCAGTTAGCCCCAGCTTTTAAACTGCCCTGGAGAACAATGGGTTAACTTTTCTATGCAGGGCATAGAATGTTCATCTCGAGCTCGGTTGATGTCTCTGCCTGTTGTAATTTGAACTGCAACTGTCAGATTCTTCACTCCGCCTCACGGAACAGTCGCTCCAGAGATTTCTCCTGCAGCTTGGTTCGAAGTCTGTTGAAGTGTCGGTTTTCTACCAATATTTTGTTTCCGCATAGTCGGTTCAAGTCTCTGTCTGTGGTACCGTGAGTACTAGATAGGTTTTGTTCTGTTTTCTGTGTGGAACTTGTAAAAAGTGTGGATCGGTTCGGCTGAACCGATCATTCAGGTAAATTTTGTATTTTACTTTAGTGTGTGGTTACAGGTCTGTATCGGTTCTAAAAAAAAAAAAAAAAAAATGGTTTTAGTACGTTTTTTTCCAAGACCTGTGACACAGTCAGGAACTGATAGGGGAATCTTGCCTGGCAGTTGCCGAAAAAAGGGTAAGTTTGGTTAGATTGGCCATGTCTGAGAAACCCAAGAAAAAAAACGGGCCCACTGGGTTTCAACACTACAGTGTGTGTGGGGAGGTCTTTGCTAAGGCCGATACCCACACCACCTGTGTTGCCTGGGTTTTGACCACCTCGATTCAGACTGCCAAATTTGTAAAAAATGTTCCCAAATCTACCCTTGAAAAGAGATTAGGTAGACTGAGGGAAAGGGAGGCAGAGAAGTCCGTTGACCCGGATGGCCAGCCCAGTTCGGTTCCGACCAAACCAGGAGGAGTGCCCTCTGACCATGGTGATACTTCTTCGGGCCAAAGGAGAGCCAATTCCGAGGAATCAGTTCCGACAAAAAGAAAACGCAAAGACAAATCGACTGGTTCGGATCCAGAATTTCATACTCCGACTGCCGAGGAAATAGCCAAAGTGATTTGTATTGTGGAATCGCTTTGCCCGGTTCCGACTGATCCGGCACCTTTTGGCAGGGGCTCGGTTTGGTCAGTTCCCCCAGTCCAAGAATATACCCTGGAAGAATTTTATGAACCGGAGTTTGAGGAGGAGGGAGAGTTGGAAGATTAATATTGTGATGGTGAAAGTCTGGATGTGCCTATTGACCCGGACATCTCCCCAGACAGACTTTCAGGTGTTTCTCCTCCTAGGCTTTCTGAGTCCCCTTTGCACTTCATGTTTTACAGAAAGGTGGCTGATACCCTCCAGCTTCCTGTGGAGGAGGCAATGGAGGATCAGGAGGAGCCTGACTATGTAGAGATGATGGACATCCCAGAGTCCAGGAAACTGTCTGTTCCCCTCCACAAATCTTTTGGGAAACAGACACAAAAAATTCTTAAATCTCCCAATTCCATACCTCTTGTGGATAGAAGAATGGACAAGAGGTATACTCTTTCAGGCTCAGATACGGAGTTCCTTTATTAACAATGCAGCCATGTTGGGGTTGTACAGGTTGCTGCCTGTGATAAGGCAAGCATTCCCTTGGCATCACACCCCCCAGACAAGGACTCCAGGAAGATTGATGCCATGGCAAAGAAGCAGTACATGGCATCTTCCTTGGGACTCAGGCGAATTATATGGCCTATACAGCCAGGTACCAGAAGTCCAAGTGGGACACTGTACTGGCACTGGCTAAACAGGCTTCTCCCCAGCTTGCCAAGGAGCTGGAGGAAGTGGCTGCAGATGGGATTGAGGCATCAGAGTTCAGTTTCATGCTGCTGTCGACTCCAGTGATGTATCATCAAGAGTCATGGCTACATCTGTGGCTCTTCGGAGAATGGCTTGGCTCAGATGTACTAGCCTCTCACAGGATACCTAGGCTAAGGCCATGGATTTTTCTAGAGTGGGTAATTCTCTGTTTGGGGAGCAGACAGAGAATTACATGAAGAAATGGACGAGTACAGGACCACTTACAGGAGTGCTCAGGCCAAGGAAAGGCAGGCAACTCCTCAAAGGCAGCAGTCTGGGGGCAGGGGCAGGCCTTTTCAAAGGCCTTTTTACCAAGCACAAGCCTCTTCTTCCTTTTCACAGAGGGGGTTCTTCAGAGGGAGAGGCAGAAGGGGGATGAGCAGGCCTGCATCCAGCCCTCAGCCTAAAGCCCCTGCCAAGCAGACACCCTGATGGGTCTGCCCGGGTCGACTCTCCTATCCCAGTAGGGGGCAGGCTGTCTTACTTTGTCCCGGACTGGATGTCTGTTACATCAGACAAGTGGGTCCTGGAAGTAGTAAGCCAGGGACTGGTTCTCGGCTTCAAAAAATTTCCAAAGATGAGAGTCAGATCTTTTCCACCTGCAAATCTCTCAGAAACCCTTGCCCAAGAGGCAGAGGTTTCTGCTCTCCTAGCTCTAAGAGCTATAGAGAGAGTACCTACCCTACACTGGGGCAAAGGGCTGTACTCCAGGTACTTCCTAACCCCCAAAAGACAGGAGAGTGGCGACCCATCCTGGACTTAAGATATCTGAACAAACATCTTTTAAAGCCAAAGTTCAAGATAACTCTGGGAATTATCCTTCCCTTTCTAAGGCCAGGGGACTGGCTAGCCTCCCTGGACCTCAGAGATGCCTACTTTCACATTCCCGTCATGTGCTCCCACAGAAAGTACCTCAGGTTCGAGTTGCCCTCCGGCCACTATCAGTTCAGAGCAATGCTCTTTGGCTTAACCTCAGCCCCAAGGGTCTTCACAAAGTGCCTGGCAGTAGTAGTTGCCTTCCTAAGAAGACAGAAGATTTCCATTTTTCCATATTTGGACGACTGGCTCATAGTGGGCCAGTCCCCAGACCAAGTCAAGTCACACCTGCAAGTGACCCAGCAAGTGCTCACTTCTTTAGGATTTCTTCTCAACCTACCAGTCAGTTCTTGAACCAGTGCAGCTCCTCACCTTCATAGGGGCAGAGCTGGATACAGTAAAAGCAAGAGCCTTTCTTCCCCGGGAAAGGGCAAGAGCTCTCATGGAGCTGGCCTCTTCATTCAGCCTTCAGGTGTCTCGACCAGCAAGGCATTTCCTTCAGCGCTTGGGCCACATGGCAGCTTCTACAGCAGTGGTCCAAGGTGCAAGATTCCAGATGAGGGACATTCAATTCCACTTAAGAGCTTTTTGGTCCCAAAGAAAGGATTCCCTTATCAAACTAATCCCAGTGACTCGAACTCTGATCCAAGCCCTGCAAAGGTGGCAGGATCAGGACAGTTTGAGGCAAGGGGTTCCAATTGCCACTTTGTCTCATTCAGTGGTCCTTACCACAGATGCGTCCCTGCTGGGCTGGGAGCCCATTTGGGGGACCTCACTACCCAGGGACTGTGGTCGCCTCACTAATCTCTTCTACACATCAATCTCTTGGAACTCAGGGCAGTGTTTCTGGCACTGCAAGTTTTTTCCAAATCAGTACAGAACAAGGTGGTTCAGGTCAGAACAGACACCACCACCACCACCACCACCACCATGTGGTACATCAACAAGCAAGGAGGCACTCTGTCTACAGCCTTGTGCACAGAAGCAATGAAGTTGTGGTCCCTGGCTTATTCCTTACAAACCTCTCTGATAGCAGTTCACCTTCCAGGGAAGGACAATGTCCTAGCAGATGCACTGAGCAGATATCCTAGGGCCATCACGAATGGTGTTGAAGGTGATTTTTTCGAGATGGGGCACTCCACAGATGGATCTTTTTGCAGCCCCAGACAATAACCAACTTCCTCTCTTTTGTTGCAGACCCCCAGTCTTGGGCTCAGTCCCCCTGGATGCTCTGATTCTGAACTGGGAAGGGAAATTTCTGTATGCTTTTCCCCCTTCCCTCTCCTGTTCAAAGTGTTAGTCAAGATAAGGTCACAACCTTGCAAAGTGATTCTGGTTGCTCTAGACTGGGCCAGGCAGCCATGGTATCCCTTGTAGCTGTCCCTAACAGTCCATCTTCCCCTGTCTCTTCCCAGGAATTACAACCTGTTAACATCCTCTCAGGGGAGGATTTGGTACCCCAGTCTTCAGTCTCTCAATCTCAAGGCTTGGCTCTTGAAAAGTTGGAGTTTGCAGATCTGCATCTTTCCCAGGGGGTTCTGGATATCCACAAGGCTTCTCAAAAGCCCTCCACCAGAAAGACTTACAACTCCAAATGGAAAAGATTCAGCATTTGGTGTTCTAAGAAGAGTATTTCTCCAGACACTGCTGAATTGCCTACGGTTCTGGATTATATGGTCCATCGCAGTGGCCTAGGCCTCAGACCAGCTACTCTCAAGGTACACTTGTCAGCTGTTTCTGCTTTCCTGTCAGTAGGCAGGTCTTCCTCACTGTCATCCCACCCTGTATTCTGTAAGTTTTTCAAGGGATTGCTTCACACCAATCCCCCCCTTTAGGGATCCTGCTCCTACTTGGGATCTTAATGTTTGGCATTGCTCAGCTTATGCAACCCCCTTTTGAACCTTTGTCCTCAGCAGAGCTTAAGTACTTGACTTGGAAAACTGTGTTTTTGGTAGTCATTACTTCTGCTAGACGTATCAGTGAATTGCAAGCCCTGTCAGTGGAACCTGATTTCATCTCTTCACAGAGATAAAGTGGTCCTTAAAACTAACAGAAAGTTCTTGCCTAAAGTGGTTTCAGATTTCCACCTGAATCAGTCTGTTTCTCCCTGTTTTCTTCACTGATCATTCTTCTTCAGGAGAGGGGAGGCTACACAGTTTGGATGTTAAAAGAGCCCTTAGCTACTACATACAGCGTACCAAGGGTCACAGGTTTGACTCCCTCGAGTTGTTCCTCACTTACGGAGAAGTTGGGAAGGGCAAACCTGCCACCAAGAGATCTATTGCCAGGTGGATTTTGTCTTGTATACAATTCTGCTATGAAAAACTGGGAAAAACTCCACCCTCAGGCCTGAAGGCTCATTCCACAAGAGGTACAGCTGCTTCCCTGGCTGCTGCGAGGGATATCCCTCTTTCAGAAATTTGTCAAGCAGCCACCTGGAAAACAGTCCATACTTTCACCAAGCATTACTCTCTGGATATCCAGGCTAGGAGTGATGCTCGGTTTGGCACAGCAGTACTTCAGAGCCTATTCCCAAAGTAGGTTCTGTCCCTCCTCCATGGAGGTACTGCTTGGTAGTCTGCAATAGTCAGAATACAGCAAGACTTCATGTTGTTTGAAGAAAAAATTACTCACCTTAGTAATTATGTTTCTTCTAGTGGAGTCTTGCTGTATTCTGACCTCCCCTCTCATAACCTAGATTTTTTGGGATGTGGGTGGGCAGGCGCAGTGTTGGCACCCTAGGGGTGCCCCCTTCTCACCCTCCGTTTCTCATGGGGTGAGAGGTTATTTCATTTGTTTGGTTTTTGTGTTTGGGTTTCCTGACTTGAGTCTTCCTTTGAGAACCCAAAAGATTATTTTTCTGCCAGTTGGCTAGTAAAAATTTTACAGTTTCCACACACAACACCTAGTGAGTTTTGCTCGTAAAGATCTGACGGTTGCAGTTCGAATAACAGGCAGAGGCTTCAATGGAGTTCGAGATGAGCATTCTATGCCATGCATAGAAAAGTTAACCCTTTGTTCTCCGAGGCAGTTTAAAGGCTGGGGCTAACTGCAATTGTCAGAATACAGCAAGATTCCACTAGAAGAAACATAGTTACTAAGGTGTGTAATTTTTTCATCTCCTCTTCACTCTAGCACCTGGCCACCAAACAGTCCCACTGCTCACACTCTCGCTAATGCACCCACAAGGGTGCAATAGACATTTACTTCTGCAACCACAAAAAATTACATAAAATGTATTTTTTCTTTTTCTGAACTTCATTTAAAAAAAAAAAAGCCACACCAGAAGTACATTGAGTTCCTTCTTGACCCTTCACATAGACACACTGCCATTTTCCCTTGGTCATTTATTTAGAAAACACGGTAATAACCAATCAAAACACGCTGGGAGCTTTTGAGGTGTGTGAACATTGTGGCATCCATAGCAGCTGCCTGGCAACCATGGGGGGAAAAAAACAGCTCCACTAGCGGACACATTTTTACATAGCAGCATATTTTGCAAAATACTTGCAACTCTTTGGAGCCATATATTATAAAAAATAAAAGATGGGGGACTGTGATTACTTGGCCATAAAACTATCTTGAGATTCTGGGGGCATGTTGGAACCTCTCAAGCTTTGCTATCAAGGTTCATATGTCCCCAGGAACTCTCAGTGGTATTATAGCTTTGTAATACATAGTCTTCTATCAGTCTATTTATTTAATCAGAAGTGTTTAAAGGAAAACAAAGAAAAATGACCAGCTTTCCCCAGCTGCTGCCAAAACACCTGATGAGCACTTTTAGACAGTAAGGGCATTTTTTTAATCTGTGAAACAGCGAGCCACAACTTTTGCTTCCTGTTGCTGGAAACCACCATCTCATGAGCAGCCTCGTGCTCTTTATGCTGATGTGCATTGCCAACCAATGGCTGAAGTCAGCATGGCATAGTAGCATAAAGTGATCAAGGGAAGCGTGCGGCTGCTTGTGAGATAGTGGTTTCCAACAGTAGAAATCTGAAGTTGCAGCTCGCAGTTTTGTGGATTAAAAAAAGGCATTTACAGGTACTTTAAAAAAATTCCTTTACTGTCTAAAAGTGCTAATCTGGCATTTTGGCAGCAGCTGGGAAAGCTGGTCGTATTTCCTATGTTTTCCTTTAATAAATTACCCTTCTGTCATGTAGGCCATCATTATTCATCATAAATGTATACATTTTGTAACCATTTTGAGTGTATTTCCCCAAGAGACAGTGCTCATTGTTTTCTAGTCCTAAGCAGTTTATTTAAATGGAAAAAATACAGAGAACATAGGGGGGAAAAAAAATCTATCCTAAAATGAACAGGAAACTACATATTAACTGAGCTGTTCTAATGGGGACCTTATGGTTTATCTTACCCCTGGTTTTGAATAGCACTTGTGAGTTTGCATAGATACATAGAGGTTGATGGCAGGTAAGGGCCTATGGCCCACCTACTCTGCCCATTTGTGCACGTAACAGTACTTCATTTGCACACGTACTGTGCTTTTTCAAGCTTCCAGTGCTTGCAGTGACTAGTTTTGTTATGGGGAGGGGGACAAATCTCCATTGTGGCTGGAGGGGAAGCATCCCTCATGGTTATGCACAAAGTTAATGGCAGAGGTCGCCACATGGCCACTCCTCATGTTGCATTACAAAATTACCCATGGAGTTTGCCTGACCTCACTTACAGGGTTTGCAGAATAAGACCATGCTGTCCCAGAAACATAACAGTGGTTTCAAACATTACCCCTCCTGAATGGTAAGCATGTAAAATCCATAGTTCTAGATATGCTATTGTCCAGATAGTACAGTTGGGAGGGGGAGAGAGAGAGAGAGAGGGAGAGGGAAGATTATTAAAATACTTAAACCACCCATCCCAAACAACCACTAAATCATTACCAGCTTTGCATGAAAGGGCCTAGTCAGACTTTAGTTACACTAAGCAAGCCCATAGAGAACAGAGGAATGTGCTAACAGCAACATAGACTTTGACGGCAGATAAAGATCGCTTTGCCGACCTAGTCTGCCCATTTCCCTACCTATCGGATAAGCTGTAGATCCTAGTTAACCAACAGCCTGCTTTTTCTTCCTAACCCCCACTAGAATTGCCTTATGTCTGTCCCATGCATTCCTGAATTCCCCCACTGTTTTTGACCCCACGACCTCCTCAGGAAGGCCGTTCCATGCGTTCACCACCCTCTCAGTGAAAAAATACTTCTAGGGGCATGGATATGTTGTTCATCCACACTGTCTGGCAGGTTTCTTGCCGCTTTAAATCTTGCCAGAAGGTCTTCAAGCTGGCTCCTCCCACCCACCCGGGTAGTAAAACTCTCTCCTCCGCCCCATGACGCCAGATCTTCCTTACCGCTTGGAGAGCTCTGGTTCCCCTCATAACGCTCTGCGTGTAGACTGGATCTAATTCTTGATTGCTTGAAGCTTATTTAAAATTTTCAAGACTTGGTCATCTTTCTCTCCCTCATGGCTGCGATGGGCAATCGACTCCGAGTTTCAGCGGTGCCCTTGTGGGCAGAAGATGTCCAGGGACAGACCCGGCCTGAAAGCGACCATGCAGCCTGCGAGTTATGCCGTTCATTTTGGCCAGCGTCCTGGAGGACCGTGGCCGCGTTACAACAGGCGACCCAAAGAGCGCTACCTGCCAGTTAAGTCGAAGGGCCCGTTGGGCAGTTACTGCGGCGGCTGGCTCGACTGAGCAACTCGAGCAGATGATTGCCCTCGAGGAGGAGGTGGCTCAAGCCGCATCATCCTCTTCCTCGGTCGCGGTATTTATCCCGCTCTCACTGGGTACCTCGTATTCAGCTTCTTTCAAGGAGCTTTGCCAATCCCTTTCCATGAAGGGAGAGGGGCCATCGGGACATTCCTTTCGGTCCAAAGAAGGACTGAAGGGTAGTCCATCGTCGGTCGTTGGGGAGCGGGAGAGGTCCCCTTCCCCGGACAGTCGACTGTTGACTTCGGTCAAGGTTGCGGCTAAGGCCGCTGGCTTCACGGTGTCCCCATCAGGCCAGCCGGCCGAGACACCTGTCGACACGGTCGAGATTTTTCTCGACCCGTCGGACGGGCTGTGGACTGGTGAGGCGACAACCCTTCTTCACCGGTTCCCCCAGTGGAGACCGAGGACCTACCTGTGCCCCGGTGCCATAGTCCCGGTTAAGGCTGCGAGCCGAGGGAAGAAGCGGGCGTCCCGCCCCTTCCAGACCGTCCTCGGAAGCGCCGAGATCTCTGTCTCAGACATCGTCTCGGTCCAGCCGATCCCGCCGATATCAGCGGTCTCGGTCTCGGCACCAAGGGAAGCGGCGCTGTCGCTCATCCTTGTCTTCCTCCTCGGAAGAGGAGAGGCTTTGGCGCAAATTGCGTCGACACTGCGAGGACCTGATATTGCAGCAGTTAGTTCTGTCCAGGAACAAGCAGACGCCGTCGTCTTCCCCGGCCATCAAGTGGCTGTCACCCGAGCGGCCGAAACAACCCCTCGCTGTAGCCGAGGTGCCCAAGCCTGGGCCGGTTGTTCAGCCGAAACCAGCTGCCCCACCGATTGTGGTGGAACCTCCGCCTCCACAACCGGAATCGGGGGCGCCAACCTAGGACTCTCGGTCGGGTCAGAGCCTGCCCCACAGGTTGTCAGTCATCCTCACTCCCGACCGTCCTCGGCAGGTGGAGGGTGGCTCCTCCCTGTTCTCCAGGCCCATTGACCTGGAGTCCTCCAGGGGCCAGTCGATGGACGAAAGCCCATCATCCTTCATGGGTTTGCTTCGGCTTATCTCGAGTCCACGGGATGCGGCTCGAGCTCCGTATCCAAAGCGGGCCAAGTATCTGGCCCGGAATGCTGGAGCGGGGGATTCACCCACGGAGGCCTTTCCGGTGGCTGAAGCCATTGTTGGCCCAGCCTTGGAGCTCTGGCAGCGGCCTGCTTCCTGTCCTGCGCCTTTGGCCAGTATGGCCAGGAAGTATGCAGTCCCTACCGGCTCTTTGCCCAGTTTCTCGGAACACCCCTCTGCCGAGGGGTTGGTCACCAACGACGTTTTCGGGCGCTCTGGGAACGCTTAGGGACGGACAAGCCCCCACAAGGAGTCCAAAAGCTGGACTACCGGGCGCAGGTGTACGCCATGCGTTCCTCCCTTGGTCTCTGCCAGGCCAGCTCGACTGTGCTGATGGCACACTTCTCCCATGCCCTCATGGGCTCCCTGGATGAGGTGATCCCTCCTCTTCTGGCCGACCTGCAGACCATGGTCCGGCAGGTGCGGGACCAGGGTAGGGCAGTGGCTAAGCAGCAGCTCCAAACAGCTCTGGACATTGGAGACTCCTGTGCCAGATCGGTTGTGGCCGTGGTGGCCATGCGCTGCAGAGCATGGCTGAGGATATACACCTTCACGGTGGATACCCAGCACAAACTGGCGGATGTCCCCTTCTTCGGGACCGACCTCTTCGGCCCTGGAGTGGATGGTCACCTCCAGTGGATCAAAAAGTCCAACGCCATTCTGGACTCTGTCATCTCCGCCCAGAAGGACAAAGGCCGACGACAGCAGCAGCACAAGTTCTTTCGTCCTTCTGCGCCTGCAGCACGTCTGGCCCAACAGCACCAGCACCAGGGACAGCAGGCTCGTGCTTGGCATCCCAAACCCAAGCCCACGGCTTCCTCCAACAGGAAGCAGGGAGGTAAAGGCCCAGGAGGTCCCTCGGCCGGTCCCTCCTCTAAGGCTGCTCAGTGACTGGTTGAGGGATGTCGCCCCCAGCTTCGTCACTCCCCCCTGGGTTCCCTCCATGGGGGTACGGCTCTGCCACTTCCTTTCTGCCTGGTCCGCTATCACCATGGACCATTGGGTGTTGGAGGTGGTAGGAAAAGGCCTACCTCTGGAGTTCGAGCAGGCCCCGCCCTTCCGAGCCATCGCCCCTCGGGGGGGCTACCGGGTCCGCAGCCTCTCTGTCAGCTCACGGAGCCGATATTGCCCTGCTCCTCGAAAAAGAGGTGATCAGGAAGATGGCGGATCCTTCCCCAGACCCGGGGTTTGTGTCCAGGTACTTCCTGGTCCCAAAACGGACGGGGGGCTGGCGCCCCATTCTCGACCTGCACAACCTGAACAGGTTCCTACGGTCTCGGACCTTCAGGATGGTCACTCTGGCTCAGATAATCCCATCCTTGGAACGAGGCTTGTGGTTCTGTTCTCTGGACCTTCAGGACGCGTTCTTTCACGTCCCAGTCAGTCCGTCCCTCCAGAGATTCCTCCGCTTCAGAGAGGAGGGATCACTTTACGACTTCTGGGCCATGCCCTTTGGCCTTTCCCTAGCTCCCAGGGTCTTCACCAAATGCATGGCAGTGGTGACAGCATTCCTGCGGCGCTGAAGGGTCCGTGTGTACCCCTACCTGGACGATTGGCTGATTGTAGCCCCCTCCAGAGCGGAGGTGGAGCGGTCCAGAGATCTGGCCCTCCAGGTTTGCTCCCAGGTTGGCCTCATCATCAACGAGGCCAAGTCGGAATTCATGCCAAAGCAGGTGATGCAGTTCATCGGGGCAGAGCTCGACTTTCCACGAGACAGAACACTGCTCCCGGCGGACAGGGCTGAGGTTCTTTCCTCCTTTGCCCAGTCATTTCAGGTTGGGCAATCTCGCCCTGCCCGGGACTTCCTGCACCAGCGTGGTCCATTGGGCCCGCTGGTACATGCGTCCCCTTCAATGGGGGCTGGCCAGCTAATGGTCACAGCACTTCGATCCATTGGATTAGCTAGTGACAGTGACCCAGGGGATGTGGAACGCTCTCCAGTGGTGGACCATTCCAGCACATCTGCAGGAGGGCATCCCGTTTGTCCGCCCCGAGCTGACGGTTTCGCTATCGACCGATGCCTCTCTGATGGGTTGGGGTGCCCATCTGGGGGGGCACAGAGTGCATGGCCTCTGGTCCCCTCAGGAGTCCCGATGCCATATTAACCTGCTGGAGCTTCGGGTGGTTCGTCTAGCCCTCACTGCCTTCGCTCCGTTTCTAGGGGGTCAAGTGGTTCAGGTCCAGACAGACAATACCACGACCATGTACTACCTAAACCGCCAGGGCGGGACGCACTCCATGCCTCTGTGCAGGGAAGCTCTACGCATTTGGTCACTCGTGCGCAGCCTGGAGGCGGATCTCCTCGCCATTCATGTGGCAGGAGCCTCCAACACCCTGGCCGATGCCCTAAGCTGGATAGGGGCTGCGTCTCACGAGTGGTCTCTCCTGCCGGAGGTAGTACAAGATCTCTTCTCCCACTGGGGCACGCCTCAGGTGGACCTGTTTGCCTCCAGGGAGAATGCGAAGCTGAGACTGTTTCATGCCCGCCCCCTCAGCAGGGCTCGCTGCAGGGGGATGCCTTCTCAAGGCCGTGGTCCCCAGGCCTCTTCCTCCTTTCCCCCATTTCCCTTGATCCACAAGGTGCTTCTCAAGGCAAGGAGGGACTGGCGCAGGTGGTTCTGGTAGCCCCAGACTGGCCCCGCCAGTTCTGGTATCCAGATCTCCTCAGTCTCAGCTCCAGGCTCCCGAGGCGGCTTCCAGCCCACCTGGACCTGATCTCAGTCAATCAGGGGAAGGTATTCCATCCGGACCTTCAGTCCCTGCACCTGACGGTCTGGTTCCTGAGCTGCTAGAGTTCCAGGCCTTGGGTCTTTCTGACGAGGTCTTCAACGTCATTGAGGTGTCCCATAAGGAGTCGACCAGAAAATGCTACGCCTTCAAATGGAAGAGATTCTCCATTTGGTGTCAGGGCAAGGGCCTGGACCCTTCTTTCTGTTACTTGGCAAGCATTCTGGACTACCTGTGGTCCCTTTCTCAGCAAGGGCTTCGGTCGACGACCCTTAAGGTGCACCTGGCAGCCATCTCTGCTTACCAGGCGCGGGCCGGGAAGCAGTCGGTGGTGCAGGAGAAGGTGGTCGGGTGCTTTTTCAAAGGCCTTGATCACATATCCCCTTCGGTGCGAGAACCTCCACCTCCGTGGGATCTACTGCTGGTATTGGCTAAGCTCATGGGCAAGCCATTCGAACTGATGCACAGGTGTGACATCTCTCGCCTGTCGTGGAAGACCGCCTTCTTGGTGGCTATCACGTCAGCAAGAAGGATGGGAGAGCTCCAGGCACTTTCCATCGAGTCTCCTTATCTGGTCTTCCACAGGGACAAGGTTGTCCAGCGCTCCAACCTGAAATTCCTTCTGAAGGTGGTGTTGGAGTTTCACCTTAACCAGGTGTTAACTCTACCAGTGTTCTACCCCAATCACACCTCGGAGGCCGAATATAGGCTTCATACTTTGGACCCTAGAAGAGCGCTCTCTTATTACAAGGAGCGGACGGCTGAAGTTCGGGGAGAGGTTCGCTAGGTGTTTGTCACCTACACTGGAGCCGCCGCACCTGGCAGACCTGCAGCCAAGCGGACGATAGGCAGGTGGGTCACCTCCTGCATAGATCTCTGCTATAGGTTGGCGGGCATGGAGCCTCCCAGAGGGATAAGAGCTCATTCTTCCCGCCATACCGCTGCATCGGTGGCTGCTTCCAGGGATGTAACTATCCAGGAAATCTGCAGGGCTGCTACCTGGAAGTCAGCACACACCTCCATCACCCACCCACCACATCGACCTTGAGTCACACCGGGATGCTGGTTTTGGGGCCTCTGTTCTCCAGTCTTTATTTCCCAAGTAGGGGTTGTGCACCTTGCCTCCCTCCTCCCGGAGAACTGCTAGGAGTCTGCCAGACAGTGTGGATGAACAACATATCCATGTCCCTAGAAATACAGGTTACTCGCCTGTAACAGGAGTTCTAGGAATGGTATATGTTGTTCATCCACTACGATCCGACCTCCCGGCTTTGACGCACAACCTGGCTTCCAGCGGGCTAGATCTGGCGTCATGGGGCGGAGCCGAGAGTTTTACCACCCGGGTGGGTGGGAGGAGCCAGCTTGAAGACCTTCTGGCAAGATTTAAAGCGGCAAGGAACCTGCCAGACAGTGTGGATGAACAACATATACTATTCCTAGAACTCCTGTTACAGGTGAGTAACCTGTATTTCCTTACGTTGCCCTGTGCCATCCCCCCTCTACAAATTGTGCCCCCTTGTTCTTGCACATTTCTCTTTCTGAAAGATGTTACTCTCTTGAACTTTGTTGATTCCCATGAGGTACTTGAAAGTTTCTGTATGAACATAAAAGGTTAACTGATTTGCTCAGGATCACACCATATACAAGTGGGGGTTGATGAGATTCAAACCCAGGTCTTTAGGTCTCCAAGTCTCCTGGTATACAGTTCACTGCCTTAAACCAGTAAGCTATACTGCCTGCAGTGTGTGTGTGTGTGTGTGTGTGTGTGTGTATATATATATATATATATATATATATATATATATATATATATATATATATATATATATAATATATATATATATATATATATATATATATATATATATATATATATAGAGAGAGAGAGAACAAAGAATGATAAAAAGCATAAATACCACATTCTACGGTGCTATGTAGCTCTGCAACCGTATATCCGACCATTACGAAACTTGGCAGATCCAGATATCTGTAGTACCGCTCTGTGCATGCAAAATTTCAGGCAAATCGATCATACAGTGGCAAATTTATTAAGCTGCCAAATTTCACACTTTAACCTTAAGTGGGGTACTCAACCCTAATTATAATGGCACTACTGTGCCACTGTTATTTACATATATGTTATAGATATATAGATATAATGTGTGTATACATATGTATATGTGTGTGTGTGTGTGTGTGTATATATATATATATATGTGTGTGTGTGCATATGTGTATGTATACGTGTGTGTGTGTGTGTGTGTGTATATATATATATGTATATATGTGTGTGTGTGTGTGTGTGTATATATATGTGTGTGTGTGTGTATATATATATGTGTGTGTGTGTGTGTGTGTGTGTGTGTGTGTGTGTGTGTGTGTGTGTATGTTATATATATATATATATATGTGTGTATGTATGTATAATGTAAAGTCTCCTTTACCCATTGGTATATTGTGTGAAGCGGAGTTGATTACTCATGGACCACGTGAAAGTCAAAGTAAATGTCTGAAGTTTCATTCTTCCCCAGACTCTTAAGGTTTACATAGATACATAGACAGTGTCTGCAGGTAAGGGCCTATGACCCACCCAGTCTGCCCATTTGAGCTTGTAAGTTCAGTTTGTTTTCCTAGAAGTCTGTTGCCCCTTACCCCTAACCTCCAGAATTCCTTTATGTCTATCCCATGCATTCTTAAATCCCGTGATTGTTTCGGCCCCCACCACTTCCTCTGGCAGGGTGTTCCACTTGTCCACCACCCGTTCTCTGAAGAAATTCTTTCTCATGTTTCCTCTGAATTGTCCTCCCTCAACTTCATCCCATGCCCTCTAGTCCTGGAACATCTTTTTCGCTTAAAAATAGTGTTTTCCTGCACCCTGTTCCTCCCTGTAAGATACTTGTATGTCTCTATCATATCCCCGCTCTCCCTCCTCTCCTCCAGGGAGTACATGTTCAGTTCCTTCAACCTGTCTTCATAGGACTTGTGATGCAATCCATGCACCATCTTTGTTGCCCTCCTCTGAGCCTTCTCTACCCTATGTCCTTACGTAGGTATGGTCTCCAGAACTGTACACTGTACTCCAGGTGGGGCCTCACTAGTGTCTTGTATAGCGGAATTATGACCTCCCTTTTCCTGCTGGTGATGCCCTGCCTATACATCCCAGCATCCTATTTGTTTTACCTGCTGCCTTGTCACACTGTTTCCCTACCTTGAGGTCATCAGAGATGACAACCCCAAGATCCCTTTCCTGCTTGGTGCATGCTATATCCTCACCCCAACTGATATATTGTGCCAGGGTTTTGTGCCCCATATGCATTATCTTGCACTTCTTTGCATTGAATTTCAACTGCCAAACCCCTGACCATTCTTCAAGTTTCTGCAGGTCGCTTCTCATTCTGTCTACACCCTCTGGTGTGTCTACTCTGTTACAGAGCTTTGTGTCTTCAGCGAACAGTGAAATTCTGCCTTCTAGGTCCCTGGCAAATGTCACTGATGAAGATGTTGAATAGGACGGTCCCAGCACTGATCCCTGTGGTACCCCACTGGTCACTCTTCCCTCTGTGGAGTGACAGCCATTTACCACCACCCTCTGTGTCCTGCCACCCAGCCAGTTACCTACCCACCACACTACTGTCCTGCCCACACCCATATTCCCCAGTTTGTGTAATAGTCTTCTATGTGGCACAGTGTCAAAGGCCTTGCTGAAGTCCAGATAGGCCATGTCCACTGCCCTCCCCTGATCCACCTCCCTAGTCACCCAGTCAAAAAACTAAACGAGATTGGTCTGACATGACCTCCCCTGGTGAAACCATGCTGCCTTGGGTCCTGTAGTCCACTGACAACCAGATGTTCCACCAATCTCTCCTTCAGTAGTGCTTCCATGATCTTCCCACTACCGAGGTGAGGCTGACTGGTCTGTAGTTCCTGCTTCCTCTTTGTTCCCACTTTTGTATAAGGGACTACATCTGCAGTCCTCCAGTCTTTGGGTACCTCCCCGTTTCCAGTGATCGGCTAAACAGGATAGCCAGAGGTTCAGCCACCACCTCTCTTAGTTCTTTAAGGACCCTGGGGTGCACCCCATCTGGCCCATTGCTTTATCAGCTCTTATTACTTCCAGTTCCTTCAGGACCCTTTCTCATGTAAAGGGACTTGTGTCCATTTCTGCACCATTCTCACCCCTTGTACTCCCTTCAGACCCATTACCCTCCTCTTCCTCAGTAAAGACTGAGCAGAAATACCTGTTCAATATGTCAGCTTTACTGTTGTCATCCTCCATGCTCCCCCCTTCAGTCTCACTATCCCTCCCTTTGTCTTTCTTTTTTCACTTATGTACCTGTAAAAAGGTTCTGTTCCCTCTACCCACTGATTTTGCAATGTGTTCTTCTGTCTGAGCTTTGGCTTCCCTTACTGACCTCCCTGCCTCCCTTTGCTTCTCCTGGTACTTCTCCCTATCCCCTTCTGCCTGTGTCTTTTTGTATTGCCTGAATGCAATCTTTTCGGCTTTCACTTTCTTTGCTACCTCTTTGGAAAACCATAATGGTGTCCTCTTCCTTTTCCTCTTGCTAACCTGCTTAATGCATAATTCTGTTGTTCTTGTAATCCCCATTTTAAATACTGCCCAGTGTTGCTCAACCCCTGATTCCTGTCCCATTCCCCCCTTAATGCCTCTTTCAGGTATCTCCCCATTTTCCCAAAGTCTGCCCCCCTAAAATCCAGGATACGTGTTTTTGTGTGGTTTGGTTCTGCTCTTTCTGTGATTTCAAAGCACAATGACTGGTGGTCACTGTTTCCCAGGTGCTCCCCCACTGTTACCCCCCATCACACTGTCCCTGTTTGTGAGCACGAGGTCCAGTATTGCCTTCTGCCGAGTTAGTTCCATGACCAGTTGCTTGAGGAAGGCACCCTGAAGAGAGTCCAGGATAAATCTGCTCCTAGTTGATGCTGCTGCTGGGATGCTCCAGTCCACGTCTGGAATATTGAAGTCACCAACCAGTACTACCTCACCCTTGTCTGCCATCCTTTGGATGGCTAGCATCAGCTCCCTATCTGTTTCTTCCTCCTGGGCTGGTGGTCTATAGACCACACCTGTGCGGATGGCTGTCCCCATTTTCCTTTCCAGCTTAACCCACAGTATCTCTCCCCCATTTTGTTCCTCCTGGATCTCTGTGGCCCTTATGTCATTTTTCACATACAGTGCCACTCCTCCTCCCTTCCTGCCTGCTCTGTCTCTTCTGAATATGTTTCTCTTGCTCCCTACCAGCCAATTCCCATTCAGTATTTTGTATCATTTTAGATGCATCTGCTGGATCAGGGGAATTAAGGTCTGGGGGGCTTCCCTTCTCTTTCTCCTCCTCACCTCCTACAGTTTTTCTTAGCTACCTCCCTTCCTACTCTATTCTAGGGCGATTGCCTACTCCCTTATTAGCACTTGATTTCTAACCCCAGTAATACTCAGGTATTCATAACTTCTGCAGTGTCTCTTTAAGACTGAACTGCCCAGACAGAATTTAATGGAATCTTTGCGTGTCATATTTTCAAATGGTGCCTTGAACTTACTGCCTAGGCTCGAAACCCTCAGATTTCACTCTCTGCCTATCAAGACCAGAAGCTCTGAGATCCTCTCCTCATCCACCTGTCCTGGTGCGATAAAACTTATGTATTTTTATAAGTATTTTTCTCCTTTTCATTTGCTGCCTTTTGCTATTTGTTATATTTAGCTAAACCGTTGTTTTTGTATTTAAAATATATTTTTCTCGGTTTCTCCCAGTTCGGTATAACCTGTGGGGAACCGGGGTTTATTTTGTAGTTATCGGACTTCCCTGACTAAGGAACTCCATTTAGTGTAACTTTGTAAAGAAAATATTTATTTTGTGAACTGCCAGTTTCGGTTCTTGAACTGCTAGCCTCGGTTCATTTTTCTGCTCATTCCTGGTTCCGATTGGTTTCTTATCGGTTCAAGAACCGACCTCAAGCGCTAAATAAGTTTTAAAAATCTTTCTTATTTAGCAGTTATTTGTTTTGGGCATTTTTTACCCACAGAATGTCTGAAAAACCTAAAAGAAGAACCAGTGAACCTGGTTTCAAACCTTGTACTGATTGTAGAGAGATTTTTGCCAAAGCAGACAAACATAATGTGTGTTGTCTGCTTGGGCTTTGAACATTTAAAAACAGATTGTGATATTTGCAAAACGTTTCCTGAAATAACTGTTGAAAGCGCCTTAAAAGGCTCAAGAAAAAGCTATCTGTTCCTAAGGGTTCCTCGAGCTCTGCCCAGCTGATGACCTCTGTTTCTGTGGGTGAAACCACATTAATAACCGCTGTAACTGCCACCCCTGAGACAGATACACAAGCAGTTCCAAAGAGGCTTGCTGAACCGGCTGACTCTCCGGTTCCCTCTGAAAAATGCAAGAAAACAAAGCACACAGAACCCCCAGCTGAGCAGCATTTGGGGACTTCTGTGCCTGCAGTAAAATTGCTAACTGCTGATGAGATTGCACAGGCCTTTCGAGTTATCCAGGCTTTACAGGGGCTGACTGCTCCTCTGCCTCAGACTCCTGCCAAGCAGACTGGCTCTTCTTCTCAATTTTCCCTTTTTGAGCAAGAGTATGTTGATATTGATGTGGGGGATGATGGGGACCCCATTGAACCGGAGGTTCCTCCTGAACAAGACTTTGGTTCTCCTCCTAGGGCATCAGAGGATTTTTCCTCACTCTTTACTTTTGTAAGAAGGAAGGTGGATGCATTGGACATCCCCACAAGTGAGGTGATTGAGGATGAAGAAGTTGAATATATGGAAATGATGGGTGTGACCCCCACAAAAAAGCTTCTTCCTGTTAACAAGTCCTTTAAGAAGGATGCCTTAAAGATTTTGCAAACACCTGATACTGCTCCCCCTCTGGATAAGAGGTTGGATAAAAAGTATCAGTTGGAACGGCAGGGTGCTGAATTTCTGTTCTGTCACCCTGACCACCAAGGAGTGGTGCAAATGGCAGCCTATGACAAAGCAAGGGTTCCACTAGCCTCCCACCCTCCAGGCAGAGACTCTAAAGATTGATATTATGGCCAAGAAAGGATACCTTTTGGCCTCTTTGGTCATCAGACAGGCAAACTTCCAGGCCTATGCTGCACAATACCAAAAATCTCTATGGCAGTCCGTCTTTGCTATGTCAGACAAGGCACAGTCTCCCCTTTCGACTTAGCTAAAACAGCCAGGTTTGGTTTGGAAGCAGCCAAATATCAATTTCAAATGACTGCTGATTCGAATGACACAGCTGCCAGGTGGATGGCAAACACTGTGGCTCAGAGAAGGTTTGCTTGGCTAAGATCCACAAATCTTACCCAGGATACACAAACCAAAGCATTGGATTTCCCATTGGAGAAAAGCTCCCTCTTTGGGGAAAAGATAGAGGCTTATATGAAAAGGGTGGATGAATATAAGACCACCTACAGAATCAATTCTGCGAAAGACACAGCTTCCCCATCCACCAGACCCTATGGAAGGGGAGGCAGGGGCAGATCCTGTCAAAGCATGCCCTTTTTCCAGGCCATGGCTACGCCTCAGTACCAGCAGTATCCACAGCAGGGATACTTCAGGGGCTGGGGTGGGGGTGGGAGTTCCAGGCGTGGTTCCCAAGCTCACACTCAAGCAAAGCAGGCACCCTGACATGCCTGTACAGGCTGCCTCCCTACTGCCTGTAGGAGGAAGACTGGCTCACTATTTTCATATTTGGAAAAACATCACCACAGTCAAGTGGGTCCTGGGAGTAGTGAGCCAGGGATTGTCTCTAACCTTCAAATCCCTCCCACCTTTAAGAACCCGAGTTTTCAAACCATCCTCAAATACAGAGAGAACTCCTGGAAACGGGTTCAAAAACTGCTTCTGTCACAAGCAGTGGAACCAGTACCAATCCACTTAAAGGGAAAGAGATTTTACTCAAGATACTTCCGTCCCACAAAGAAAAATGGGGAGTAGTGGCCCATCTTAGACCTCAGTGTCTTAAACAGATGACTAACAAAACCAAAGTTCAGAATGGTAACACTGGCACTGATTTTGCCAACCCTCCAAAAAAGAGACTGGTTGGCTTCATTGGACCCAAAAGATGCCTATTTCCACACCCCAGTTAGGGAGTCTCTCAAAAAATACCTCTGGTTCAGACTCCCTTCAGGTCACTATCAGTTTTTAACCCTGCCATTCGGTCTCACTTCAGCACCAAGGGTGTTCGCAAAGTGTCTGGCAGTGGTAGTGGCACACCTTTGAAAGCAAGGTGTCACAGTCTTCCCATACCTACACGATTGGCTGGTGGTGGGAAAATCACCCCAGCACGTCGGGGAGCAGCTGCAACTCACCCAAGAGCTCTTTGGAGTCTCTAGGATTCCTGATAAACCTAAAAAAGTCAATCCTTCAGCCTGCTCGGGCATTGCAGTTTATAGGAGCTGAGTTAATACCCTGCAGGGCAAGGCATTCCTGCCTCTGGACAGGGTAAGGAGCATCCAGTAGATAGCAGGTTCATTTATCCTGAGTAAACCAAAAACTGCAGGACAGTTTCTTCAGCTGCTGGGCCACATGGCAGCTGCCACTGGCACAGTGCTTGGATCCAGATTCCAGATAAGGAACATCCAGTTTCACTTCAGGGCTCACTGGTACCAGAGAAGAGACCCTCTTTCAGAACTGATTCCAGTAACAGGAACTCTGTTACAGGCCCTCAAATGGTGGAAAGAGGAAACCAATCTGAGAGAAGGGGTTTCTTTTTTTTTTTTTTAAATTCAAGTTTATTGCGTATTTCGGCACAGGTTTACAATAATTAAAAATCATTTCCATCACATTTAGCTTTAAAAGTACATACATTTTACATCAGAGATGTCTTGGTACATAATCATATTTCATCAGCTAAGACTTCTTTCACTCTAGTAATTTCACTTTATTTTACAGAGAGAAATTTATAAATTATGATTCCCTAATATTCTTTAATAGGGGTCTCGTGTCTTCATGCCCCTTCCCTAGTTTTCTCTACCCTAGTCAACTCCCCTGATCTGTGGCATCATCTGCCATGGAGTCCATCGCCTCACAAAGCTCTGTGTCCTCAGATTTATTCTGTAGGTGATTTCCTCCATGTCTTTAATCTCATTTATAGTTGACACCCAGTCCTGACCTGTCTGGAGCATGGTGAAAGCCATCTTCTGGTTAGAGCTTTGTGAGACGCTGTGAGAAGAACATTCCAGAGATAGGTTTTATCTGCTCCCTTAACTTCATCTGGTTTCATTCCCAGTATCAAGTTTCTGGGGCCTAAGATGGACTGTATAGAAAATACCTGTCTTATCTTCTGCTTAATTTCTGCCCAGTAATTGATAAGGATCGGGCACGACCAGAATACATGCAGGTAATCTGCTTTAACCATCCCACAGGCCCTCCAGCATTCCCCCGTACAATTCTTGTCCCATTTACACTGGACTGCTGGTGCAACAAAGAATCTCATTCTTACCTTCCACTCGAACTCCTTCCACATTGGGGAAGATGTGGTCCTAAAGGCCTGTGCTAGGGCAGAGGTCCAGTCCCTGTCATCCAGGTTCTCCACCAGCTCACATTCCCACCTATTCTTAATCTGGATAGCCCTGCTCCCTCCCCTATCTCTCAGGGCTCCATAGATAGCGGAGACCATCCCTCTGACTCTTGTTGAATTCATTATTTCAACTATGATGCTCATCAGCCCTACCGAGAATTTGGTTTGTTTATAAAGAGTTTGCAAATGATGTATATGGGCTCTTATTTGTAAGTATCTAAAATAATCTGCCTGTTTTAGAGAGAAATCTTCTTTGATCTGGGTGAATTCCAAAACAATATTTCCATCCAGGAACTGGCTTAGGGAGTATAGGCCCAGTCTCCCCCCATTTCTTAAAAGTGAGATCCTGCCTGGGTGGGGAGAATCCCGGGTCCCAAGGAAACCATTTTAAGGGCCAAACCTCTTCGTCAAGTCTATGTTTGGTCCAAAGACGTCTCAGGGACCCCAAAGTATTTTTTTACTGACATCAGAGAGATATTCCCATCTCTAATTTGGGTCCCTGGTGTCAAGGGTCTTGCTCCTAAGGGCACCCCATCTGTTAGGGCCTCCTTGATTGCTTTCCATCGGGCTGTATATGCTTTAGCCGACCACAAGAGGGCCCATCTTAGCTGGATGGCTAAGAAATAGTCCTCAAATTAGGAACGTTCCAGCCCCCATACTTTTTATTTGTCTGCAGTATTACATTTTTTGAGTCTAGGTCTTCTGTTGTTCCAAATATATTTTGTAAGCATCTTTTGCCATATTTGGAATTGGTTCTTATATATTTTTATTGGAAGACATTGAAAGAGATATAAGTATTTAGGGAGAATATTCATTGATACTGACTGGATCCTTGAATATAGGGGTAGGTTTAAAGCCTCCCACCTTTTAATGTCTTGCCTGATCTGGGCTATTATTGGTTCGAAGTTAGTTGAGTAGAGCATTGCTAGATTTTTTGGGGGGATTTGGGTGCCTAGGTATTTTATTTTCTCTCTGTTCCAATTGGTGTCCAGAAGCTGCATTATGTTAGTGGGAAGGTTGTAGTGAAATTTCAGAACTTTTGTTTTATTTTTATTTAATGTATATCCTGAATATTGACTAAATTTGTCAATTATGGACCATATTTAGGTATGTATCTATCCGGGTTGTTTATGTATAAGAGGACGTCATCCGCATATATAGAGATTTTGTGTTCTTCCTCTCCTGTGTCCACTTCTTTCACCTCCTCTGCTTCCCTTATCGTCTGGGCTAGGGGTTATATATATATATATATATATATATATATATATATATATACATAGACAGTGTCGGCAGATAAGGGCCTATGGCCCACCCAGTCTGCCCATTTGAGCTTGTAAGTTCAGTTTGTTTTCCTAGAAGTCTGTTGCACCTTACCCTGACCTCCAGAATTCCTTTATGTCTATCCCATGCATTCTTAAACCCGTGATTGTTTCAGCCCCCACCACTTCCTCTGGCAGGGTGTTCCACTTGTCCACCACCCGCTTTGTGAAGAAATTCTTTCTCATGTTTCCTCTGAATCATCCTCCTCCAACTTTATCCCATGCCCTCTAGTCCTGGAACATCTTTTTCGCTTAAAAATAGTGTTTTCCTGCACCCTGTTCCTCCCTGTAAGATACTTGTATGTCTCTATCATATCCCCTCTCTCCCTCCTCTTCTCCAGGGAGTACATGTTCAGTTCCTTCAGCCTGTCTTCATAGGACTTGTGATGCAATCCATGCACCATCTTTGTTGCCTTCTTCTGAACCATATGTATATATATCAAAAAGGAGGGGTGACAATGGGCAACCCTGTTTGGTACCCCTCCCCAGATCAAATCTTCGCGAGATGCCCCCGTTTACCCTCACGAAAGCCTGTGGTGAGGCATATAAAGCTTTAATCGCCTACAGAAACATTGATGGGAAGCCCATTCTTCTGAGCACCAGAAAGAGGAAATTCCAACTAATTTTGTCAAACGCTTTTTCTGCGTCTAGACTCATAAGGCAGGTGGGGGATGTGTTTTTTATTAATGATGTCAATTATATTTATGGTCCTTCTTACACCTTCAGGGGCCTGTCTGCCCTCTATGAAGCCTGTTTGATCTGGATGGATTAGACCTGCGAGAAAAGACTGGAGTCTTTTGTCTATTATAGCCGTGAAGATTTTATAATCTACATTAAGGGGGGGGATATTGGTCTATAGGATCCACAGTCTTTCGGATCTTTACCTTCTTTCGGGATCACAGTTATGGTGGTGTAGTTCCATGAGGTAGGGACCACCTCGCCCTCCAGCCATACCTGATTATATACCATTTTTAATATGGGGGCCATATCTACCACGAACATTTTGTATAGCTCGCCTCCAAACCCATCTGGGCCTGGGCATTTACCTACCTTAAGTTCCCCCACCGTGCCCAGGATCTCCTGATGGGTGATTGGGTGTTCCAAAGTTTGCCTTTGGGTCTCTGTAAGCCTGGGCAACTTTAAGGCTTCTAAGAATCTCGAAGCTTCCTCTGGACACGGATCTGGCCGGGGATGATATAGATGTTTGTAATATGTAACTAACCTTTCCGCTGTTTCCCATTTATATGAGATGCACCCTGTGGTTGGATTTCGGAGACCTATAACATTTGCCCAGGCAGACTGTTGTTTCAGCCGGTGTGCTAGGAAATGGATGGCCCTTGGTCCTCCCTCATAATAGGTCTGTTTTGTGTATAGGAGGGCTTTCTCAGTCTCTAAAAACTGCAGTCTCTGAAGTCTTAGCTTGAGCTCCTTTATCTCGCTTTCCCCTGTCTCTACAAAATTTTATTTTCTGTTGCCCTTCTAGGGCTTTAAGTTCTTGACTTAACTGTTCTCTTTGTTTACCCCTTCCTCTCTTTTTATATGTAGCTATTGAAATCGGCTTCCCCCTGATCATTGTTTTAACCGTGTCCCAGAGAATTTGAGGTGTTGTATCTGGGCCATCATTCAGCTGAATGGTCTGTTTTATTATTTCCCTTATTTCCTCTCTCACCTTTTCGTCCCTAGGCAGGCTAACATTTAACCTCCATTGTGTTGGCTTTTTAGGGAGCTGGAGGTCAGTCTGTTTTGAAATTAAATAAACTTTATTCATTTTATGCCATATCAACTCTTTCTAACAGACATACATCTTTACAGCAAAATTTACTTTGGTACAATGGCATGAGTCCTTAACAAGGCATAATACAGTACCTAAATAACCTTTCAACAGTTTGTCATATATTGAGTGCATGAAAAACAAATTAACATACTCACGCCTTCTAACCGGCGGTTAAATACTCCCCCCATCCCCAGTCCCTCCCCAACCCACCCCCCAGAGCCATGTTCACCTTCCCCAATGGTGCCGTTTCCTTTTATTAGGTAACACCACAACCCCTATTATCTGTAAAATGTGAAGTAAAGATATCATCCGTATGAGTCTCTCCGAAAAGGGCCTCCTGTGGAACCTTATAGGATATCCCTATAGGGTATTCCTGTTCTCTCCTCGATTCTTCTCTTCTAATTTGGTTTCCTAAGATACCGAAGGGAGGGACCAAAGTGTGGAAAGCTTTTCCCACCTGGATTTATACAGGGGGGAGCTTACCCCTTAGGCTCGCAATTGCCTTTTCCATTTTTAAGTTGTGTAGGAGTTCTTTTACCCACTCAAGGTAGGAGATCGCATGCTGGTCTTTCCAATAGCAAAGGACAAGCCTTTTAACCAACAGAGAGATAATGGCCATATGGTATCTCTTCTCCTTAAAAGGGACAGTAGTATAGTCCCCCACTATACAGCCCTGTGGTGAAAAATGTTCCTGCAACCCCAATAAAGGGTTGGCCCTTTACCGAATAACTTTCCAAAGGCAGGCTACCATGGGACAATCCCATAGTATGTGTAGTAACGTCCCAGTTTCCTGTTCACATCTAAAACACATTGAGTTCTGTATCTTCCCCCATTCCATGCAGTCTAGTTGGAGTATAATAGATATTATGCAATATGTAAAACTGTGTTAATCTTAAGTGGTCATTGGTAATATATAAGTGGACTCCATCCCAAATTTTTTCCCATGAAAAATTATCATGTGGGAAATTATGCACCCAGTAAGTAGAGTGACCTGATACCTCCGGATTAAGTTTCCCGTATAACAATGAGACTAACTGGGATACCGCATGCGGTTGCTTAACACATTCAGGGAGCTCTTGGAAGGGAGGCACCTGTTGCGTATTCCATATTCCTGAGCTGAACCATTTTATCAGCATGTGCCTGATTTGGAGCACAAAGGAGGAATATTTATTGAGAAGCTGAAGGAAATTTAATATTTCCGACGTTCCCCCTAATTTACCATCAACAACCAGGTCACTAACTTTAATTTGGGGGTCAGGACATCCTTTGGGGGCAACAGTTATCTTATCACCTGCCTTAAAATTAGGTTTATTAAACACTGGTTGAGACAGGTCCATTTGGTTATTGTATTTCACTGACCTACAAAACTGTGAGTGGACCTTTAGTGAAACATATAATACTAAGCCTCGAAGATTGCTAGGTAATTTACCCGGTGCTATGAATAAGAGGCTCTCCGGGGACAATCCCGCTAATAAGTGCTGTTCCAACTGCAACCAGATGGGAAATTCGGCAACATTATCTATGTCAGCTGGAGGTCAGTCTCCGAGTATATAGGCTTGTGGTCTGATAAGCTTTCGGAACCCACCCACATAGATTCAAAGACCGATAAGTCCCTACCATATGTGAAGAACATGTCTAATCTCGAATAAATTTTGTATCTTGGGGAGTAATGTGTATAGTCCCGCGCTAGTGGGTATTTTTCCCTCCACATATCCATCAAACTCGTGTCACTCATGAGTCTTTTCAGTGGTTTAGAGATCCTCTCATTAGGTGCCAGGATATTTGAAGTAGTATCCAGGGACCTATTCATGATGACATTCCAGTCCCTCCCCCCCTTCAGTTACCACTCCCTTTGCCCTTTCCGCCAGTAACTTGAATAGATCTGCAAAAAAAACTATAGCTGAGCATGGGGGGACATACACCTTTAATAAGGTTACCTGTAGATCTTGGACCCGTCCCACGACCATCACATACCGAGCCCTTGCGTCCACTATTACCTCCTCCTTCAAATGGGAGGGAAGCCGACAGAAGTATCGCCACACCCCTCTTTCTTCCCTTTGTGAGGGATGCACGATAGACAGTCGGAAACTCCCTACTTTTTAACTTTAGGGCTTCTTTAGGGGATTGATGTGTCTCCTGTAGGAATTGAATCTCACATTTCTGAATTTTTAGGAATTTTTGAAGTTGTTTTCTTTTGATAGCATGGCTTATACCATTAACATTGAAAGATACTATTTTAGATTTGACCTTAAACATATTTTTAGTTTTCAGCCTTTTCCAATGTTTTGTTCCCTTTCATATTTTTAGTAGGTTTAGCCCTCGCCTCCCCAGTCTTTATACCCTCTTTCTGCTTCAAGATTGTTCTCTGTCCCTCCTTTTTCATTCTAATGCTAGTATGTACTTGTCTACAACAATCCCTGTGCCATTCATTGTGTCTATTAAATAACAGTAACCTGTTGGCTTTCAACCACCAGCCAACCTGCATATAAGCAAAAACGTATAGTACTCTGTCCCCAGTGGGAGTACAGTCTTTTTAACAATGCGAAGCCATGAAACCATTAACACATAAACCACAAGTTTCAGAAACATGTAAATGAACATCTTTAAACGATTAAAGAGTATTCCTCCCTCTGCCCTCCTTTCATTATGTAATCTTTTTTTCTGATATATGTATTGCAGAAGGGATGTGATGCATCTTTCTTGAAAACCCCAACTTCCTAGGTCAGTCCAGCCCCATGCAGCTGGACTGGTTTGTGTCTCATTTGAGAAACTTGGCACTATATGATGATGTGGGCCAAACCTCTTGAGAGCATCGCCTTTGGGTTTCAACCCAAAGCTCTGAGGTGATACTGACGTCAGCAGAGCCAGTAAGCAAAAGATGAACATTTCAATCTCCAGTCTTTTGAGCCATTCCCCCTCCCCCCAGCCCCTTACTTGATTCGGTACAGAGAGGTCCACCTCTCCCGATCTCTCTGAGAGCAAGGCATTAATGTTTAACCCGTTAATATGCAGTATGGGAGAAGAAAGAAACAGCAAAAATTATGTCCTTCCAGCTGGCTGATTGCAAAGGTCTATTCAGTCCGTAAAAGCACATTATTATCAGACCCCTCGAATTTTGCTTTTCCTTTGCTTCGTACCCTTCCCCCTCCCTATTTTTATAACATTCTTACCGCATGAGGCAAGGCCTCCACACCCAACTGCAGTGTGCTCCAGTGTCCTTAAAATGTCCATGTCTCTGTAGGATTCTTCCAGAGCCCTAATCGGGACACGTGTGGGGAAGGAAGGAAACCCCCCCCATGCCCCAGAGCCATCTGTAACTCAGCAGCAGCCCTCCCCAAGCCGCCTCCTCCCAGCAGCCAGAACCCCACCGCTCCCCTTAACTTAAAGCGTGCGGAATGACTGCATGTCCATTGCCACCTGTACCTTCAACTATGTGTCATGCAGCAGGTCCCCATCAGCGAGTACTCACACTTTAGCGTAGCCAGCAAGCGTGCATTTTCCCCTTTCAATCTGTGGGGACTCTGTCTGACAGGGGGGCCGTCATCTGGTCCTGTGTCTCTGCTACAGAGACGTCTAGTGAGGCGATTCCGACCAGCTGCACCGCAGAGACACAGGGCTTTAGAAGTGCAGTGATGTCTGCTCGCAGATTGGTAGTATTGGGGTGAGAGTGGCAGGTCAGCCCCTTGCGCGCCACCGACCAGGCTGAATGCCGCAGTTCCTTCTCCATTCTTTCCTGCTCCAGACCTGGGACTGGTATTCTGATTTCCTCCAAAAAACTTTTGGCTTCCAGGAGGTCTTCAAATACTTTAGTGCCTTGTTTGGTCTCCACCCATAGGCGTGCAGGAAAAACAATATCTGCGCCTTTAAATTTCGGGACCTGAGCTGCTTCAGGATGGGCCACATGGTGCCACGTGCTTCTTGAACCCCTGCAGTGTAATCGTTATCGATCGTTATGTGATGTGGCCTAAACATGATTTTCTTAAGCTTCCATGCTCTCTTAAGTATTTCCTCCTTTGACATGTAGTTGGACAGCTGTACCACGAAGGATCTCGGACGAGAGTCAGGACCCGAGGGGCGCTGGTTGAGGGAGCGGTGCGCACGATCCATGGAGACGTCAAATTCTGGAGGTAATTTTAGTAGATCCCTCAATAGCTTTTGAAAGAAGGTGATTACATCAGTGGTTCCCTCTTCAACTCCCTCAGGGATACCGTATATCCGGAGGTTTTGTCGCCTGCTCCTTCCCTCAATATCGTCCATCTTGGCTCACAGCTCCCCTCTCCCTAGCCATCAAGAATTGCAGGAGACGATCGTGGTGGTCCGCTTGCTCCAGGACTGTTGTGAGTCCCAGCTGTAGCTTGTCCGTTCTGTGTTCGATTCTCCCTATGTCCGATCTCAGTTCGGTCAGTGAAGTGTCTATCTTTTGTATGGTTTTGGCTGTCTGTAGGATCGAGGCTACTAGTTGTGGATACTCGTCATCTGGGCCATTCTCCGCTGCCATGGTGTCTTCATCTTCGGTAGGCCCTGGTGTTCGTGGTGTTTTTTCTCCCTGTAACAAGAGCTGTAACTTCTGGGCCGGTGTCTTTATGTTTCTGGTAGACCCTGCTTTCGACCTTGTTTTAGCTGGCGAATGCATATTTAAATGTTGCAGATGCCTATCGATTCGATTTTGGGCTGGGAGGCTCGTTAGCTTATGCTGCCATTCAGGTTGCTGACGTCACCGGAAGTCCAGGGGGTTTCTTTTCAACAAGAGTCCCCATCAGTAGTTCTCACAATGGATGCATCATTATTGGGGTGGGGTGCCCACCAGGGAGATCACACCACCCAAGGCACATGATCAAGTGCAGAGTCACTCCTGCTGGAGCTCAGAGCAGTATTGTTGGCACTAAAAGGCCTTTACTCCACTGCTACAAGGAAAGGTGGTACAGATCAGAACAGACAATACCACCTCTTTGTACTACATAAACAAGCAGGGAGGGACAAGGTCAAACCCTCTCTGCACAGAAACCATGAAAATATGGAGTCTGGCATATTCGTTGGGAGTTTCTCTCTAGGCCATTCATCTGCCTGGCAAGGACTATACCTTGGCAAACACCTTGAGTCAGATCAACCAGGCCCATCATGAATGGACTCTGAACAGGCAAGTGGTGGAAGTGATTTTTATGTTTTCTTGCATGCATGTGCAAGAAACATAGTGCCACCATACAAGTTTTCGTAGGTGTGCCTCCCCCACTTCCAGTGACTGCTCCCTTTTGCAGGTGTGGCTGCACCATGCCAATGAACGTCTGAGCCATCTATGACAGCCGTTCAGATGCAGTGGCGTACAGTTGAAAGCAAAAAAAAACGCTGCAATCAGCAGTGGTAACGTGTAGGTAATTTACATACTGCCGTCAGTAGTATGCAAAGTGCCTACACTTCGCCATTTCAGATTCGTATAGCTGCCAGTAGACAGCTCGGTTTCTTTTTCTACTCCAAGTAGCACGCTGGGAGGCCACCCCAGCATGCCTACAGCGCTTCCCCACTGCACACGGTATGGCCGGGGGTGCCCAGTCCCCCGTCGCCTTCACTGCCCCCCAACAGACTTCTGCTGCCAGGCTGGGAGCCCACTCCAGCGTGGCAAAAGTCTATACGACCGACTGGGGGTGCACAATCCCCCGTCGGCTCCACTGTACTGTTTGTAAACCCCAAAAACCTGAGTTCCAAGTGCCACGCTGGGAGCCCACCCCAGCATGGCAGAAATCCTATGGCGGCAGGGGGTGCCCATTCCCTGTCGGCTTCCTCACCCCCAAAAAAAAAACTCTCCAGCTGCCACGCTGGGAGCCCACCCCAGCATGGCAAAAGTCCTCGTAGTCTAAACAAACATCTGTCTAAAACCCTGACTCTCGCCCTCCCCAACCCGCACTTCACCCTCTGTGCACCCATCTCTCTCACACACCCTCCACTCTATACTTCATACCTCCGGAGGCCGTTGCAATGATCTTATGTGGACTGGGAATACGTCTGCACTCTTCGAAGCTGACTGCAAACTGAAGAAATGCCGGTAAACTGTATAATGTAATAAATGTTTTTTTCAACTTTGGTGCATATCTCACCCATTTTTGGGAATTTTTTCATCAAATTTTTGACATAGGGTTCTTGGGGACCCACCTCATGAATTAAGTCACTGTCATTTTGTTATTCGGTCCCGGAAAGTGATTTCACAGTCACTGCACGGAACCACCTTTTGGGACCGAGTAACGAAACGACAGTGTCACAGTTCATGAGGTAGGCCCCCAAAAACCCTATGTTGAGAATTTGGTGAAAAAATTCCCAAAAATGACTGTTTTACGAGGGTGTGTTGCGCAGTTCCTACGCATGCTCATAACTTTGAGATTTGTAATATTTTCAGTCCAGATTTTCAAGATTGCCATTTTACCACACCTCCTTATGAACAGTATAGCTGTCATTTTTCATATTATGCCCAAAATGTATTTTCGCACATGTAGCGCGGTCGGTGAGTGAAATCAAAGTTCGGGACACATTAAGAAAATCACAGTGACACTGGTCATAAGCAGAGGTGGTAAAATGGCTGTTGAAAATTTGGTGACAAAAGTCCATAAAATGACTCTGCAACGAGAGTGCATTGCGCAGTTTCCACGCACCCTCGTAACTTCACGAATTTGTAATATTTTCAGTCCAGATTTTCAACATTTGACATTTTTCCATATCTCCTTATGAAAAGTACAGCTGTAATTTTTCACATCCTGGCCGAAATGCGTTTTTGCACTTCCGACGCAGAATAGCGTGGTCACTGTGGGAATTTAGTGTTCGGGATAGATTACGAAAATCAAAGCGACACTGCAGGGTTTTAAATAATTGATTAGCAGTTTTTTTTCTTGGGACAATGCTAACTGTACAGAAAGTATTTATATAGGTTTTCTAGAATTGTTATGTTTGTTAAACACAGTGAGGCAAGTGCTATGTATTTTCACAATGTTTTAGCACTTTCATGAGCAAAACGCTAATCAATTTTTGGAGTTAAATAAATCCCTGCACTGTTCATGAGCGGAGGTGCAAAAATGCCTATGTTGAAAATCTGCTGTAAAAAAAAAAAAAAAAAAACTAGCATTATGAGTGTATGTTGTGTAGTTCCTACGCACGGTCGTGACTTCACCAGGTTTTGTTTATTTTCACTCCAGATTTTCAACAGTGCCATTTCAAACAACATGAAGTCTTGCTGTATTCTGACATATGCAGTTGGGTCCTGCCTTTCAACTGCCCTGGAGAACAAAGAGTTAAACTTTCCATGGCCAGCATGGAATGTTCACCGCGAGCTCGGTTGAAGCCCCTGTCTGCTGTTGTTTAAACTCCAACCGTCAGATTCTTTACTCCGCCTCACTGAACAGTCGCTCCGGAGATTTCTCCTTTGCTCGGTTCAAAAAAGTTGGTTAAAGTGTCGTTTTTTCGCTCGGTTCTACTGAATTGCTGCTACCGATCTGTCGGTTTAAGTCTCTGTCTGTGGTACCATGAGTACTAGATAGGTTTTCTACATAGTTTCTTTGTGGAACTTGAAAATTGTGGATCGGTTCAGCTGAACCGATCAGTTTCAGGTAAAAAAGTTTGTGTATTTACTTAGAGCGTGGTAACCGGTCCTTATTGGTTCTAAAAAAAAAAAAAAACGGATTTTTATTACGGCTTTTTCCAAGACCCGTGACACGGTCAGTAACCGATAGGGGAGTCTTGCCTGGCGGATTGCCGAAAAAAGGGTAAGTTTTGGTTAGGATTGGCCATGTCTGAGAAGCCCAAGAAAAAAAACGGGCCCACTGGGTTTCAACACTGCAGTGTGTGTGGGGAGGTCTTTGCTAAGGCTGATCCCCACACCACCTGTGTTTATTGTCTGGGGTTTGACCACCTCGATTCAGACTGCCAAATTTGTAAGAATTTTCCCAAAGCTACCCTGTAAAAGAGATTAGGTAGACTGAGGGAAAGGGAGGCCAAGAAATCCGCTAACCCGGATGGCCAGCCCGGTTCGGTTCCGACCGAACCGGAAGGAGTGCCCTCTGACCAGGGCGATACTTCTTCGGGCAAAAGGAGGGCCGATTCTGAGGAGTCGGTACTGGTAAAAAGAAAAGATAAATCGTCCGGTTCGGACCTAGAAATTCATACTCCGACCGCCGATGAGATAGCCAAGGCGGTAAGAATAGTGCAATCGCTTACTTTGGTTCCGGCCGAACCGGCACCATCTGGCAGGGGTTCGGTTTGGTCGGTTCCCGTGGTTCCGGATTACACCTTGGAAGAATTTTATGAACCAGATGAGGAGGAGGGAGAGTATGAGGTTGATGATGGTGATTATGAAAGTCTGGCTGTGCCTATTGACCCGGACATCTCCCCAGACAGACCTTCAGGTGTTTCTCCTCCTAGGCTTTCTGAGTCCCCTTCTCACTTTGTTTTACAAAAAAGTGGCTGAAACCCTCCAGCTTCCTATGGAAGAAGCAGTAGAGGATCAGGAGGAGCCTGATTTTGTTGAAATGATGGACATCCCAGAGTCCAGGAGACTGTCTGTTCCCCTCCACAAATCCTTTGGGAAACAGACACACAAAATTCTTAAGACTCCTAATTCCATACCTCCTGTGGACAGAGAATGGACAAGAGGTATACTCTTTCAGGCTTAGATACGGAGTTCCTTTCCCAGCAGTGCAGCCATGTTGGGGTAGTGCAGGCTGCTGCGTGTGATAAGGCAAATATCCCCTTGGCATCACACCCCCAGATAAGTACTCCAGGAGGATTGATGCCGTGGCAGAGAAACAGTACATGGCAGCATCTTTGGGACTCAGGCAGGCTAACTATATGGCCTACACAGCTAGATACCAGAAGTCCAGGTGGGACACTGTGCTGGCTCTGGCTAAACAGGCCCCTGTGGTGGCTGCAGATGGGATTGAGGCATCCACAGTGCATTTTCATGCTGCTGTGGACTCCAGTGATGTTTCATCAAGAGTCATGGCTACATCTGTGGCTCTTCGGGGGATGGCTTTGTTCAGATGTACTAGCCGATCACAGGATACCCAGGCTAAGGCCATAGATTTCACTGTTATTGGTAATTCTCTGTTTGGGGAGCAGACAGAGAACTACATGAAAAAGATGGACGAGTACAGGACCACTTACAGGAGTGTTCAGGCCAAAGAAAGGCAAGCCACTCCTCAAAGGCAGCAGTCCAGGGGCAGGGGCAGGCCTTTCCAAAGGCCTTTTTACTAAGCTCAGGCCTCCTCTTCTTATTCTCAGAGGGGGTTCTTTAGAGAGAGAGAGAGAGAAAGGCAGACGGGGGATGAGCAGGCCTACATCCACCCCTCAGCCTAAAGCCCCTGCAAAGCAGACACCCTGATGGGTCTGCCCGGGCCGATTCTCCAGTACCAGTAGGGGGCAGGCTGGCTTACTTTGTCCAGGACTGGAAGTCTCTGACATCAGACAAGTGGGTCCTGGAAGTAGTAAGCCAGGGACTGGTTCTCAGCTTCAAAAAATTTCCCAAGATGAGTACCAGATCCTTTCCACCTGCAAATCCATCAGAGACCCTTGCCTTAGAGGCAGAGGTTTCTTCCCTCCTAGCTCTCAGAGCTATAGAGAGGGTTCCCACCCTACACAAGGGCAAAGGATTGTATTCCAGGTACTTCCTAACCACCCAAAAGACAGGAGAATGGCGGTCCATCCTGGACGTAAGATATCTGAACAAACACCTGTTAAAACTAAAGTTCAAAACGGTGACTCTGGGAATAATCCTTCTCTCTCTAAGGCCAGGGGACTGGCTAGCCTCCCTGGACCTCAAGATGCCTATTTTCACATTCCCATCAGGTGCTCCCACAGAAAGTACCTCAGGTTCGAGTTGCCCTCAGGCCACTATCAATTCAGAGCAATGTCCTTTGGCCTAACATCAGCCCCAAGGGTTTTCACAAAGTGCCTGGCAGTAGTGGTTGCTTTCCTAAGGAGAAAAAAAGATGTCCATCTTCCCATACTTGGACGACTGGCTCATAGGTCAGTCTCCAGACCAAGTCAAGTCACATTTGCAAATAACTCAGCAAGTGCTCACTTCCTTAGGATTCCTTCTCAACCTTCCAAAGTCAGTTCTCGAACCAGTACAGCTCCTCACCTTCGTAGGGGTGGAGCTGGATACAACAAAGGCAAGACCCTTCCTTCCCCTGGACAGGACAAGGACCCTTATGGAACTGGCTTCTTCATTCACCCTACAAGTGTCTCGACCAGCAAGGGATTTCCTTCAGCTTCTGGGCCACATGGCAGCTTCCACAGCAGTGGTCCAGGGAGCAAGATTCCAGATGAGGGACATTCAGTTCCACTTAAAAGCCTTCTGGTCCCAAAGAAAGGATTCCCTTACCAAACTAGTCCCAGTGACTCGAACCCTGATCCAGGCCTTGCAGTGGTGGCAGGATCAGGACAATTTGAGACAAGGAGTTCCTTTTGTCACTCAGTCTCATTTAGTGATACCACAGATGCTTCCCTGCTGGGCTGGGGAGCCCATCTGGGGGATCTTACCACCCAAGGGCTGTGGTCACCTCAGGAATCTCTGCTTCGCATCAATCTCTTGGAATTCAGCAGTGTTTCTGGCACTGCAAGCCTTTTCCAAATCCGTACAGAACAAGGTGGTCCAGGTCAGAACAGACAACACCACCACCATGTAGTACATCAACAAGCAGGGAGGCACTCGGTCTACGGCCTTGTGCACAGAAGCAATGAAGTTGTGGTCCCTGGCTTATTCCCTGCAAACCTCTCTGATAGCAGTTCACCTCCCAGGGAAGGACAATGTCCTAGCAGATGCCCTGAGCAGACTATCCCAGGGCCATCACGAATGGACCCTAGATCCCCTGATTTTGAAATTGATTTTCTCGAGATGGGGCACTCCACAGATGGATCTTTTTGCAGCCCCAGACAATCACCAACTTCCTCTCTTTTGTTGCAGACCCCCCAGTCTTGGGCTCAGTCCCCCTGGATGCTCTGATCCTGAATTGGGAAGGGAAATTTCTGTATGCTTCCCCACCCCCTTCCCTCTCCTGTTCAAAGTATTAGTCAAGATAAGGTCACAACCATGCAGAGTGATTCTGATTGCTCCAGACTGGGCCAGACAGCCCTGGTACCCCCTGTTGCTGTCCTTAGCAGTCCACGTTCCCCTGTCTCTTCCCAGGAATTACAGCCTGTTGACATCCTCGCAGGGGAGGATTTGGTACCCGAACCTTCGGTCTCTCAATCTCAAGGCATGGCTCTTGAAGAGTTAGAGTTTGCTGACCTGCATCTTTCCCAAGGGGTTCTGGATATCCTTAAGGCTTCTCAAAAGCCTTCCACCAAAAAGACTTACAATTCCAAATGGAAAAGGTTCACTATTTGGTGTTCCAAGAAGAATATTCCTCCAGATTCTGCTGGGTCGCCTACGGTTCTGGACTATATGGTCCATCTCAATGGCCTAGGCCTTAGGCCAGCTACACTTAAAGTGCATTTGGCAGCTGTTTCTGCTTTCCTGTCAGTAGGCAAGCCTTCTCCTCTGTCAGCCCATCCTGTGTTTTGTAAGTTCTTCAAAGGATTGCTGCACACCAATCCCCCCTTTAGGGACCCTGCTCCTGCTTGGGACTTTAATGTTTGCATCGCTCAGCTTATGCAACCACCCTTTGAGGCTTTGTCCTCTGCAGAGCTTAAGTACTTGACTTGGAAAACTGTTTTTGGTAGCCATGACCTCTGCCAGGCGTATCAGTGAATTGCAAGCCCTGTCAGTGGAACCTGATTTCATCTCGTTCCATAGAGATAAAGTGGTCCTAAGAACTAACAGGAAGTTTTTGCCTAAAGTGGTTTCAGATTTCCACCTCAACCAGTCTGTGTCTCTCCCTGTTTTCTTCACTGACCATTCCTCCTCTGGAGAGAGGAGGCTGCACAGCTTATATGTTAAGGGCCCTCAGCTACTACATAGAGCGCACCAAGGGTCACAGGTTTGAATCCCTCCAGACATACTGATGGAGAAGTTGGTATGGGCAAACTTGCCACTAAGAGATCTATTGCCAGGTTGATTGTTTCTTGTATACAATTCTGCTATGAAAAACTGGGTAGAACTCCACCCTCAGGCCTGAGGGCTCACTCTACTAGAGGTACAGCTGCTTCCCTGGCTGCTGCCAGGGATTTTCCTATCTTAGAAATCTGTCAAGCAGCCACCTGGAAAACAGTCCATACATTCACCAAGCATTACTCTCTGGATACCCAGGCTAGGAGTGATGCTCGTCTTGGCACAGCAGTACTAGAGCCTGTTTCCAAATTAGTTCTGTCCTCCTCCATGGAGGTACTGCTTGGTAGTTCAGATATGTCAGAATACAGCAAGGTTTATGTTGTTTGAAGAAAAATTACTCACTTTAGTAATGTTTTTCTTCTAATGGAGTCTTGCTGTATTCTGACCTCCCCCGCCTCCCCTCTCAGAACCTAGTTTTTGGGATGTGGGTGGGCAGGAGCAGTGTTGGCACCCTAGGGGTGTCCCTTTTTCACCCTCCTTTATTTGGGTGAGTGTTTGTGTTTTGGGATGTGTTTTGTTTTTTGGGTTTCCTGACTTGAGTCTTTGCTTTGAAGCCAAAAAACCCTTTTATATAAATATAGTTGCCAGTTGGCTAGTTTGAGTTTTACAGTTTCCACACAGAACTTCTAGTGAGTATTGATTGTAAAGATCTGACGGTTGGAGTTTAAACAGCAGCAGACAGGGGCTTCAGCCGAGCTCACGGTAAACATTCCATGCTGGCCATGGAAAGTTTAACTCTTTGTTCTCCGGGGCAGTTGAAAGGTAGGACCTAACTGCATATGTCAGAATACAGCAAGACTCCATTAGAAAAAACAAAATTACTAAGGTGAGTAATTTTTTCTTTTTACACCTTCTCATGAACAGTACACCTGTCACTTTTCACATCCTGTTCAACATGTGTTTTTGCACCTGTGGCGCACAATGGTGCAGTCGCTCTGCAAAATCACCTTTCACGTAACAGACTGATAGTGTCACTGTTCATGCGGTAGGGTCACAAAAAACCCAGGTGGAAAACTTGGAGTAAAAATACCAAGAAACTCCCAGGACGTTAGGGGTTTCGACCATAACGCCCTACCTTGTAGTGACTGATGGGCGTCAGGGGTGTTACTTGGGATTGTCTACAGCAATGCTCATGCCACCGGCCTGGTGATGCTGAGGGTTGAGGCGCTGGATGCCTCACGCCTCACGCCACACCGACGACCCAGGTTCGGGAATGAGCCCGGGCCGTTGGGGGTCGGCAGGGGAGGGAGAGAATTGAGTGTCCGGAGGACAGCTCTCCTTTCTCGGGAGGGTGGGGGGTGTAGACTCTGCACTTGTCTGGCCTCTGGCAGAAGCCAGAAGCACCACAAGCACACACAGAGGGTTGGGAGTGAGGATGTCAGCAGGGACGCCTTGACGTCTGGGCGTAGCCACTCCCCTAGAACAAGGGAATAAACACACCAGAGCGCCAAGGGGAAGGAGCGCTGGGTATAGGCCCTAGTGACTGCTGCCTGCCTGACCGCTGGAAGGGACCTGATGAAAGCTGATTGAATGGGGTGTATTGGCACCACCTCATACCCGCCTGGGGGACATAGCCACGACTCCATGGGGGTCTACCGGGGTTCCAGGTAAGGCAGCAAGCAGGGGTAATAGCCTTAACGACTCCCGACAGAGCAGGCTCGGATGTCGTGATGAGAGAGATAAACTACAATTAAAAAAAAAAAAAAGAAGGTAATGCTCATGCCATTTCACCCCCACCCCTACCTTGCAGCCAGTGACGGGCATCGAGGTGTGCCTTGGACCCTTTGCCCCCAGAGTTCACCCCATTCTCTTATACTGTGCCCATTTCACCGTATTTCCTTATGGAACAGCTCGACACTTGTCAGTGTCTGAAGGGTAGTATGAGGTGAAATGTCATGACTGTCATGGGTGACGACCCAAAGACACACCCCAATGCCTGTCCATCTCTGCAGAGTGAGGATGGAGTTGGTGTCAGTTCAATACTTCAATGCCATTCCTATACTGCATCTGTCTAACTCCTGCACTTCCACTGCTAATGCCAGCAAGCAAACATTCGGCATTGACAAATGCTTGTTAGGCGGTGGGGCACTTCAGATGTAGACTTGTTCGCATCCCACCAGAACCACCACCTGCCAAATTACTGTTGCAGACCACCAGAGCAGGGAACAGTACCCCTGGATGCTCTAATTCTGGACTGGTCATGGAAACATCTGTATGCTTTTCCTCCCTTCCCCTTGGTGTACAGAGTTTTGCCCAAGCTCCGGTCCCAGTCAGCATCCATGATCTTGATGGCTCCAGATTGGCCCAGGCAGCCACGGTACTCTCTACTGCTCTCCATGTCTGTGGCCGAGACGATACACCTTCCCAAGAGGCACAACCTGTTAACCTCCAATCAGGGGAGGCTCCTGTTCCCAACTCTCAGATCCCTCAGGCACAAGGCCTGTCTCTTGAGGACCCAGAGTATGCAGGCCTGAACCTTTCTGAAGGTGTCCTGGACATTTTGAGGGGCTACAGGAAGCCCTCCACTAGGAAAACATATGCTGCAAAATGGGAAAGATTTTCCATTTGGTGTTCCACCAAAAATTGTGCCAAGACAGGTTGGGGTGCCAGCCATGCTGGATTATCTGACTTATTTGCATTCTTTGGGCCTCTATCCCACTACCCTGAGGGAACATTTAGCGACAGCATCTGCGTACATTTTAGCCAGGCTAAGGATTTCTCTTGTTTCGGACCCTGTCTTTAAGAGGTTCTTTAAGGGCCTTTCCCATTTGCACCCCCCCCTCACAGGGAGCCAGTGCTGACATGGGACTTCGGTGTATGTACAGCCATACTCATGGGGGCTTCTTTTGAGCCCACGTCTTCAGCTCATCTAAAATGTCACATGGAAAACAGTTTTGCTAGTGGCAATGACTTTTGCTAGAAAAATCACCGAGCTCCAGGCTCTCTGTATAGATCAGGACTATATTTCCTTCCACAAAGACAAAATGGTCCTGAGAACAAACAAGAAATTTCTCCCTAAAGTGGTTTCTGATTTCCACTTGAACCAAACCATTACCATGCCTGTCTGTTTTTCACTGAGCACTCTACTTCTGGTGAAAGGAGGCTCCACAGTCTGGATGTTAAGAGAGCTCTTAGTTACTACATGTCAGCCACTAAGGACCATAGGCAGGCAGAAAACAGCTGTTCCTGACTTATGGGGATGTGGGAAAGGGTAACCCATCATCTAAAAGGTCCATTTCTCACTGGATAGTACAGTGTATCCTGTTTTGTTATTCTAAGGCGGGAAGGGAACCCTCAACAGGATTGAGGGCCCATTCCACAAGGGGCACAGCTGCTACCATAGCAGCTGCCAGGGATGTCCCATTAGTGGACATCTTTAAAGCAGCTACCTGGAAAACAGTACACACACCTTTACAAAGCATTACAGTTTAGGCATTCTGTCCAGGAGTGATGCCAGGTTTGGCACAGCAGTCCTGCAGAGTCTGTTTCCAAAGTAGGTTCTGTGCCTACCTCCAAAGGTACTGCTTCTTAGTCTGCAGAAGTTATGAATACCTGAGTATTACTGGAGTTAGAGGAAAAAATTACTTACCGTAGTAATCTTGTTTCTTCCCAGTGATACTCAGGTATTCAGAACTTCCCACCCTGCATCCCCTTCAAGAACCAGTAGCCTCTGCATTCATGGGAATGTTTTTGTGACCTACTATATAGGTGCCACAGTCAGGCACCGTTTGTCATTTGGGTTAATTTTGTTGTTTTTCTCCTTCAGGTGATTTCTGACATTCAGTGGTACCGTTACATTTTATGACCTCCAGTTTGGTGGTTTCCCCCTCTTGGGGGCATTTGGGTGCTGTTTCTATTATTATTATATTTCTAATTATTTCGGTTTTTATATATAGATGTTTAGTTTTTGAAGCCTGTCTTTCCAGGCTCCAAGGAAGTCTGAGGGTTTAGAACCTAGGCAGTTAGCTTAAGGCAGCATTTGAAAATAGCATGTGCAAAGATTTCATTATTTGCATACCATTCCAAATTCTCTCCAGGCAGTTCAGTCTTAAAGGGACACTGCAGAAGTTCTGAATACCTGAGTATCACTGGGAAGAAACCAGATTACCATGGTAAGTATTTTTTTCTTGCTGCCTATGTGACTAGCACTTGAAACGTCATTGCACTAATGTTTGTATTGTCGCATTACTGACCTGTTGGTATTACCGCATAGTTGAATCTGAGTCTGTAATTTTATCTTATGGATTTATAAGATATTTTATTTTTATCAGTGTAACTTTGTACAGCGTTTTAATACCTGTTTGAATTGCGCTTTATAAATAAATTTTATTATGATCTCTGACTACCCATTGCTGTATTAATTGATACATCCTGTAATGTTTGTACTGCTTACCAACTGTGATTTATTTCAACTATGCTCCAATTTAATTGCAACTGTTCTTACCTAATATCTGTATACTTCTGTATTTTTCTTGTCCTCATTGTACACCCCCCCCAACCCCGGTCGCACCGGGAGGCGAGCAACTTGTTGTTCGGTATGCCTTCCTGGTGAAACATTTCAATAAATAAATGAATAAAAAGTATAAAAGTGGTGTGATGTACCACAGTACCTTCTGATTTTCTGGAATTAGCAAC